>VYZX01016131.1:324057-347532 GCA_013401335.1 Brachypteracias leptosomus | reverse complement strand
GCAGCCGGTGAGGAGGGGGCCGGCGGGGAGTCCCCCCTGCTCTGCCCCGTCCGTGTGCGCGGGGAAGGAGGTCCCCTTGTCACGGAGCGGAGAGGAGGAGCAGCTTCCCGCGGCGGACACAGAACCGGCTGAGGACGCTCATCTGCCCGAGGACAGGTTAAGGCCTGGCCGGGCAAAGCGCTGAAGCGCAAAGCATCTCCCAAGATGCTGCTCACATAGTAACTGCATCTTTTCAAATTGGTTCCGTAGGTTTCCACATCAGCAACGTCATTTCTAGAGGGCTGAGCTCCACATAGGGTGTTCAGTTCACCTGCTGATCCGAGGCAGCTACAAGCTGCTTTTGCTTTTAACAGTCCTGGCTGAAAAGGCCCAGTAGTACAGATATGGGTAGTTTGGGAGCCCTTTAAAATTGTGACCCAGATCAGAGTCTAGGTGAAAGGCACAGAGCAAGCAGGAATACAAAATATTCCACCCTTATAGGTATACAGAGTTTAACATAAGCTGAAGACAGTATTCCCTCAAGTAGGAGAACTGACAGTTCTCATCCTTGCCATTGGGTGCTGGGTGTAAGTTGTCAGCATCATGTACTGATCTGTTATCTCTGTGGCAACATAATTGATAAGAGTCATCTTTTGCATTAAATGCATAGCTGTGAACAATGTCCCCATTTTAAGTAAAGGAGTGTTTATGAGCGTGAACTTAGTTTTTATCCTTGAAGTTCCTAACGCATCTTTGTGCCTTATCCTGTTGTTATAAGTTATTTTGGCCTTTTATTTGATGGTTTTTTAATATGGTTCATCTTTCTGTTTACACAGAGCCATGTTTACATAAAACACCAAAGAGATCGTTGAGTAGGAAATCCCGAACACCCACTTTCAGCTCTCCTGTTAATGACACTGATGTACAGCCAGAAATCTTCTGGGATCCCCAGTCACCAATTGCACGCAGACTAGGTAATATTAATGAAAGCCAGACTTCAGGGCACCTATCTGAAGCATGCAGTGGGAGTGCACTACAAGTTACCAAACTTCTGAAAAAAGTTCCCTTTCTGTTAACATGGTTAGTTTGGTTTTATTTTTATTAAAACCCCATGAATTATTCACATATTATTCATAGTGCTGAATAAAGCTCTGATGTTAACATGTAGATCTGAACTGAGGTACACTGTGCTTTATAAACTGAATTGTTTTGCAGGTTTTAAGAAGGTTTTTTGTTTGTTTCCATAGGCAATGGAAAAAGCAAACCGTCTGCCAGTAGATGCACAGTAGAAATTTCAGAAATTGTTAATCGTATTGCTCCTCAGGTAATTGTTACTTTCTAACACAAAGCTCTGCAGGTGCAGAAATGGGACAGAATTGTGGAACCACCTTAGGGAAGACTCAGTTTCAGTTACAGTATGTCAAGGAACTGGCTGTGTAGAGAACTAGTATCACCAAACTGCCCTGAATTAAAATCATAAGCACAGCATTTGACTGGTTGCTCTTAGGAGTCACAAACACTGTTAAAAAAAGGATATGTTAAGAAAGTGGACTTGCAGCAGCTCCATTTTAGAAAGTTTTACTTTCAGAATACAAGTTATTGCCCCTGGTCTTAGGACCCTTTGTGTTTATCCTTAGTCGCTCATCTGATTAAACGGTTGAGAGTTTCTTCACATACTGGATTGACTTGGCAGTTATTTTTAAGCATTTTGAATGGTCTTGAATGACTGCTGAGTACAAGAACAAGACACAGATGAGAGCGAGACTCCACAATAATGTGAACATAGTAATGTTGGTTCATTATTCTAAATAATTTGTCTTTCTACCCTAAGATCTGCTCTTGGTGTTTCCCTCTTGCTATGAACCTGATGTCCATGGCCTAGAAAGTGAAAATAATAAATGTTGGCTTATTGTTTGGTTTTTGTTAAGTGCAAGCCTAAAACAGTTCTGTAGCATTTAGCTTACAAATTATGCCCTATTTGACGTGGCCATTTAAAATGTATTCACTATTTGGCATATTTGTGAGAAATTATATATAAGAATTGGAAAACCATTGATAAGGGCTGCCACTTCCTTCCTTTCAAATGGCTACACCACAGTCATAAATGTAAATAATATCAAGATTTGCAACTAGCTGTTGCTCATGTTCTTTTTTCTTAAAATAATAATAAAGATAACAAAAAAAATTTACAAAGGAATTAAAACCTACCCAAAACTACAGTGGTAGAGTTCAAATTACTGTTGCTGGCTTACATGCAGTAATTCCCCACATCCCATGATTCTGGCCCTCTAGACAATTCACCACTGCACTATTGTATCTCTTAGATTTCAGAATTCAGATCCAAGCCTGACACTTTGAAACAACTTCATTTAGTTTCTAAATTTCACTTATTTCTGTTTAAAAGCTCCTTGTATAAATACGTTGTAATGGAAGAAGAATGTTGCAATGGAAGAAGTCAGGATTTTTTTCTGGAAGCATACAAAATATTATTTCTTTCAAATTCTCTGATTTGTTAATGCTGCCTTGAGTGGATCAAGATGGTGCATCTCAATCAGCTCCTCAGCAGTGCACTAAAGCAGATCACAGCTTGTAATGTGAATATAGCAGACTACGTGTAAACCTGAAGTAAACACAGTATTAGGTTTGAGTACCAAAGTGATATTCAGTTATTTTAAGTTCCTGTTTTAAATCATTAGAGTGCTACAACCATCAGTAGACAATGTTGCAGGAATCTTGCTTAGACTGTATTGGTTTAGCTCCTACCTGTGGCTTTCAACAGATTTGTTCTAGTTTAATTAGTTTAGCAACTTTAACTAATGCAAGGTGCATGTCTAGTCCAATCTTTACACGAAATGAAATTGCTAAGCATTGTAAATCTAATCATCCAGGATGAAAAAGCAGCCTGTAATGAAGGCTCCCTTCTAGGGACCTGGATTGGTGAGGATGCAATTCCCTGTACTCCTGGAGCAGTAAAAGTGCGAGCCAGGACCAAGCTGAGCTGTACGAGGTAAGTGATGGTTTTGTCCTGCCCATCACAGCTGGGCTTTCACAAAAAGGGCTCTGGTGTTCCTTTGTGTACAGTGAACTGAGTACCCAGAATGTTTTTACTTTGGGCTTGTTATCTCCTCCTAATGGGGTATTTCTTGGGAATTATCAAAATGATTGCATGCTGACTGCACAGTGGAAGAGGTGGGATTAGGTCATAGTCTCTGTAGTAGTTAAAGTAGAGAACAGACAGCTCAATTGGTCATGTGGTTGAGCTTAGCTAAACTTTCTCAGTAGGTCTGACTTTCTTTTCTGGTTTTACTTTTTGTTTTGTTTTGTTTTTTTTAAATCTAGAGATCTTAAAATAAAAAATCCTGAAGATGAACTGATGAAACTGGCTAAGGAATTTGATAAAAATCTAGTAGAGCTAGATGCTGTTCAGGAACAAGAGAAGCTTGATCATGACTTCGTCCAGACCACCTCAGAGGCTTTAAATAATTCTGAAGATGAAGTAAATATGAAGAATGTGAAATTCCTCCTTGGTGAAGCTTCTGAAACAGGTACTGCTCTGTCCCTGAAGCCAGTTGGACAGAGCACTGGCATCCCTGCTGCAGAGCCCTGCCAATCCAGCAGTCAAAAGCCTATAGACCTTGAAGCTGAAATAGCCCTTCATGCTCTTTTTGACTGCTCTACCCAGAAATGCAGTGGACAGTTGAGCCAAGGACTATCAGATATATCTTTAAATAACAGTGTCCATGAAAACAAAAGCACCTTGGAGGAGGAATGTCTTCCTGACCATATTAAAGACATGCAACATGGTAATTCAGAGGCATATAAAACAGATACTCTCTGTGCACTAGGAAGAGTGAACAAGACTGTTGCAAAACCTGATGCTCACATATTGACAAAAAAAAATCCTTCTTCTTTGAAGACACCATTGGTGGCTTCCAGTAAGGTCACTGGAGTAGCTAATGACGACTTTGATGACTGGGATACAGATCTTTTGGCAGATGACTCTTTTGTGATGCAAATAACCCAAAATCCTGAACTGATAAGTACTGAAGAAGCACCACCAGTTCCTACAAATGCATCTGTGTGTGGTTTCAGTGATGCTGGCATAACAAAGGAAAGAAGTAGCTGCAACTCAGTAACTTGTTTGGGGAGTGTACCCAGATCTAACAGTTTGCAGGTTTCACCTTTGAAAAATTCTAGTAAGAACACAAAAAATGTTGTAAAATCTCTTTCTTTACAAAAGCCATATAAGAGAGAAACCTCAAAGACAGAGACCACAGCCTCTCAAGGCAAATGTGACGTTAAGCCAGATAAAATAAATTCTGTTTGGAAAAGTGCCCAAGGCAGGGATTTGAACAACATTCCTGTTGCAAAGAAATCTGAAGTGAAGAATGGAAGTGAAACTATTCAGCCTAAAAGTGACCCTCTTCCTCTTCTGCCTTCAAGAGCTAATCCCCATAGACAATGGACTGAAAAACCTGGGAATAACACACGCAATATTTTCTGTCAATCATCCAGTGCTTCTACCAATATGAAACCTAAAGATCTAACTAAAGTGGTTACCCAAGCTAATACAGGTCACTTAAATCAAGCTGAAATACCAAAGAAATGTGCTCTGTTGTTTAATGACTGGAATGAACCGAAATTCTCTGATGAGATATTAGATATGTTCTGTGAATCCAATGGTCTTTGGGATGCAAACTGTGAGGATGATGAATTGTTGTATCAGGTGTGTGATGATATAGAGAAGCAGACTCAGAGTCAGGATGTTAAACAAGGAAATGAAAGAGCTAAAACTATCCAAGGAACCAGTATTCATTTTAGATCAAATGCTGGTAACAGCTTCCCAGCATCTAAACAAGGACTACCTGATCTCTTGGCACAAAAAGCAAATGCAAAGCAGGATGCTCTCTCACTAAATGATTCCTGTAGGAACTCATCAAAGGTTACACATGGACTGGCCATATCAGGTCAGGGAGTGAACTGTAAAAACGTCTCAAGCCCTCTAACTGTGATCTCTGGTACATCCATGGACTGTAAATACCCACTGTCTAAAAACTGTCATCAAGCTGCTTCTGAGGATACTACAAAGTCTGTTTTGGGAAAATGGTACAGGTCAAATTCTGTGCCAGCAGGAGAGACTGTTTCTGAACTAAGTCTTGTTAATACAGCAAACATTTTTAATAACAAAACATTAGACAACCCAGGTCTTTTGTGTAATGCGGGAAAGATGCCAACTAACAGTTCTGGTAACAAAACATCACTTATGCCTTCAAAGTTCAAGTTCCAGAAGACTAACAATTCTCAGGGTGCTCTTCGTGTAGGGTCTGGAAATCCAGGGAGTCATTCTGGCACTGGAATTACTCTGCAAGGTTTGGAAGGAAGCAAGAATCAAGTGATGCACAGCAAGTTTGACAATAAGAAACCACCTTTCAAGAGGCACCTTTCAGAGTCTTTTGCACTGCCTACATCAGGTATTTGTCTTTATTGTATCACTGTTTTCTTACTGTCAGAGGAATCTATACTCTATTGCAACTTACAATAGACTTTGATATTCATCCATTCAGTTTAGGCATTAGTATAAATGCTCTATTGAGAATTTGGAGGTTATTTTCTCCAAAATAAAATTGTCCTGGTGAATCTCATGAATACCTGTAGTTAAGGGCTTCTGTTCCCTATTTTCATTCCACTTCTCTGAATAGCTCTCACTCTCCCTCCACAGAGACTCAGAATCACTAGGATCAAGTATAAGCTGGTGGCAGAATATTCTGAAATTGTTGCTTAAAAATACTGCTACTTTGATACATAGTAAGTGCTGTAGTGTGAATCTGTGCTTTAATTTTTAAAAACATCAAATATTACTTAGCCACAATTCATAAAACCCCAGTTAATGGTGGGGCAGGGAAAGAAGGCAGCAGGTGACGAGGAATCCCAGTTTCATTTTATTATTGTACACCTGGAAAATGGAACCTTGGATCATTCAGTACTTCTGAAACTTTGGCCTATATTGTTTGCTCTGTGGCTCAAACTGCCAGTGAAATACTCCTGTGTTTCAGTCTAAACACCAGCGTTTCCATTCATCTACAGGGGAGGTCAGCCACTTTTCCCTCCCCAGGCACCAGTCTGTAATATTCCATGCACTGGTGCTACTTACTAGAGCAATAGCAGAACCAGTCAGGTGCCAGTCAGGCTTGTTTCAACTTGATCTCATGGCTTGGTGAAGTTTTAATCAATATTAATTTTGATAAAAGGAGCCTTTAGCATGTACTATATCAACTTGAATTTTCAGGAAGCCCTGTGACAAAAACAACAAAAAATGAATTCCTGCAAACTAGCAGCCAGCATTATTTGAAGAATCAGTGTTTTATCTGTGTTTCCTCCCCAGCAAAGAAGCAGATGAATGGAAAGCAGCAATTTTGGATGTTAAAGGGGAAGGGAAGGGAGAGATAACAAGTCATTCTGTGGAATGTTCTAGAGAAGAAAGGATTGAAAAAGAACAGCATAGATTTTCTTTACAGATAAACGACTGTTCTCCAATTTTTGGTGAAAGGACTTTGCTGGAACAAAAAGATGGATGTTAAGCAATCCTTTCAAAAACTGATACACAATTTTTTATGGACACTTTTTTTTTTAAGAAGCAAAGAGCTCCTTTATTTACCCAGTTTGAAAGACTACTTATTAAAAATACATTAATTGGAAATTGGTGTATAAAAATGGTGACATTCTTGACACGTGCAGGGAGTTTTCCTGTTGGTTGCAGTGAGGTCAGGATTTTATTGTATGGGAATTTATAGTTCTGTAACACAACATATAAAATATTACGCTTCGCTATCATGTTCCTGTCTCCTTTGCCAATTTTTATTGCTACTTTTGACCTTTTTTTCAACCTTTCTGGTTTTATTTGTGTGACACCTGTACTGTACGTGACCCCTGTGTCTATACCATCTCTGTGCCCATATCTCTGCCTAACTCACTAAATTGTAGAGCCCTTTTCACTCTGATAACCTTAATTTTCTTAACCCATCACCATCTCCTATGTTGACTCCTGATGTCACAAGGTTCACTTGAAGGGCAGCCAAGTAGAATTTCCTTGAAGCAAATGTCTGCATCCCAGTATTTTCATTGGGAGGTAGTAATCCGCAGCACTACAAAGGTCATGCATCTTATCCCCCTTCCTGCCTTGGGGACAGGATAGATGAGCCATTTTTAACTTGGGTGCCTGGCGTGTCAGAACAGTGTGCTCTTGCCATAGATCTTCAGACATTGAAAACTGAGAAGTTAAAATACATATGGAACAAACTTGAAGGCTCCTAATAGATTTTTTTATTATTATTTATTTACAGTGTCTGTGGTGGAACAAAAAAATAGGAAATGTTCTCAAGAAGAGATTGAAAGGAAAAAACAAGAAGCTCTTGCACGAAGAAAATCCAGAATGCAGGCATCCTTTAAAGATGCTTGAATTTGGAGGTTATTTTGTTTATGGAGTAAGTTTTTGGGAGGGAAATATTGGAATGCTAGAAGACACTTCAAACTCTTGTTCACAGCTGCTGCCAGCAAGCCTTTTTCTACTTCTCAATTTAAAAAAATCTTGACCTGCACCATAAATACTCTGGTGGTATTTAGTCTTAATTAAAAACTACCAGTTGTAAACATGGAGTCCCAAACTACCTTGAGCAGAATGAAAATTGTATTGAGTTCACATACTGTTACATGTTGAAATTGTATAATCTGAAAATCATGGGAGCATGAAAGCATTTGTAGACTTGTGTAAGTGGAAGATGTCAGAAACAGACTGTCTGTGTTTTGGCTGCATTTCTCTTACTGCAAGTATTTTAATCTCCAAGAAGACTCAAGTACATAAAAGCGAAGAAATATTAATGTTTGCTCTCAGGCAGAAGAAAGATTTTAAGTTTTTGTTTAAAGAAAGTACAATCTAGAAAACATCCAAGATTGGGAGACTAGTGTAAATGATCAGGATTTGGGAAGTGTGCTCAGTTTGTCTGTTACCTTAAGTAAGAACTGTACATAGCGAAAGAAGAATTTAATATAAAAGTTTCATAAGGTGAAAAAGCATCCTGGAAAGGACATTTTATCTTTTTTTTTTTTTTTTTAATTCCTTTTATGAAGAGTTGAAAATACCCTAGCTAACAACCTTGGACCACCTTTTCCTAAACACATTTTACCAAGCTAATTAAAAACAGGAGCCTCTGTCATTTTACCAAACCATGAGCAATACAAAATACACCAGGTGAAACCTCAACAACTGTGAATCAGTTTAGCCTTATGGGTTGTACATATTTTTCAAACTAAAGGCTGTTAGAACATAAAAATGCAACGTCATGTCAGCTTAACAGGGTCTGATAGAATTTTTGATGTGATAGATGAGTGCAGAGCTCTAACTGCAAAAACTGCCTGTGGGTAAGCTGCAAGATATTTTTCAACTGAGAAGTGCTTATATGTAAACATGTGACACTATGAAAAGTGATTGTAATTTTTCTTTGTAAATAAATAACTTTGAAATGTACCAAAGGTTAGAGGAAGCTTTTGGTTTCTGCAGCATGTGCCATTTTTGTAACTCCTAAAAATGTAAGTTTTGTATATTTGTAAATCATCATTAAACTTTTTTATGTTTTTCTAGTCTGTTCTGGAAAATACTGTACTACAGAAACTGGTAAAAGGGAGTAAAATGGGAATTCATGTGGACTTCACTTGAACATTTTCTCTTGGTAATTTACCCAATTACTCCAGGCCTCAATTTTCTACTTCTGGTGGTGACAAAGTGCTTCCTTGATCCATTTAAACTAGAAATCTTTGGTGGAGGAACTGGTTCTACACACAACCATCTGCAGTGGAGTCCTGAAGGACCAAATTATGCTGGTTTTCAAACCAGTGAATTCACTTTTGTATTACCCACCATGATTATGATTCATGATTCTGAAATCAAGTCCCCCAAACACTGTGCTGGTCCCCAGTAAGCTGTTACTTACAGTCTGTGGCTGCAGCTCCCTATCCTTCAGCTCTTGTACACTGTGCAATGGGTTGGGTCAGCTTGCTGATGTGCCTGAAAATTAACCCAGAAAAAATGTTTTCAGCTTTTCAGAGAACTTCATTGTAGTAACACCCTTAACAGATAATATAACACGAAATAGCAAGCCTCTGTGCTCTCCAGCCTCTGCTGGCAGTGTTCAGGCAGTTTATAAGACACAAGATTTGCTTGTCCACATGACAAATAAATGTAGACCCCCAAATAGTGGCTGTTGTGAAAGTTCTGTTTATCCTGAGAATCTAGTTTGATGTGTACATCTGAGGGATACACTTGTCTTTGTGGTGTTCTAGGGAAATCTAAACTGTTGGGTACCTTGCCAGGTGTGCTATTAGCCAGGAAAATGACAAGGAAAAAAGGCTTCTACTATCTGTATTAATATGGGATATATAAAATTGGCTTTTAAGGTATTGATATAAAGATTAGGCTTTTGCTAGGACAGTGACCATCTTATCAACCCTTCCCTCCCCAGGATATTTCTCTAGAAATAATTCTGTAAAGGAACCAGGTTCATTTTTGTTTTCAAGGATAATATGATTACTTCTGATTTGAGAAGATGAGCTAACTGGAAAGGAAGGAACTGATGTGAGTGCTGGAGAGTATTTTCTTCTCTGATGCAAAAGGACTAACTTTTAATCAGGTTTGAAATTGGGATAAATAGTAGATAGATAATACGAAATACAGGCTAAGCACCCAAATCTTATCTTACAAAATGACAGATCCCAAATGTTTGCTGCTACATGTCCTTGAGCACACTCAAAGTTTAAAACCAGCTTACTACAGCTCCAGGTGATTCTGAGTTTCTCAGCACCCAGGGTAGAAAGGCCCTGGAGCTGCCCACCTAAAAATGCCACCACTGGTCCCCCCCTGAGAGCAGGGTAAGAATACACCAGCTCATCCTCTAACACAAGCATCTCACCAACCTTTGTGTCTCCTGAGCTGTAGAAGAAGAGCTCCATGTATGACAAGGGGAATTCTGTTACCATGAGGGGTATGGAAAGGACCCTTCGCAAAGTTTCCAATTGGAGGATGACACAAAGCACTTTTTGACCAATTTTTGTCACTTACCCAACTACTTCTTATGTGCTGCTTGGCCATATTTAAAGAATCTGTTCAGTGTGAAACACTAATTTTGACAGTTTACAACAAATGCATCCATTGCCCTCCCCTATTAAACTAATCATTATAGAAGGGCTTTGTTTTTTATTTTACTTTTCATAAGTACCATTTTTAGCATAGATACTATGCTTTAAGGCCTGTAATTTGGTTTTTCTTAAACATTACTTCCCAAATAGATATCACAAGTTCTTAGGATCATGGTTTCTTAACTGATGTTGAGGCAAATTACTAAGATTTTTTTGGTCATACCCTGACTATCCCCAAATGTCCTACCGTACCACCCCTCAGAATAGTCACTTCTTTTTGCCTCTTGATGCTATTAGAAACAGGGAAATAATTTCTCACATTAAATTAAACCACTCCTATACTATTTTTATTAGGCAAATTTGATCAAATGAAAAGCTTGGAATGATCCTTTAACCCCATGTAATTTTGTTGGTGGAGTCAATGCCGGCAGAAGATTCATTAGGGCTTAGAAATAGTTACAAAGAAGAACAACCTCTAGAGTACCAAAAATAAAATTCCACAAGGTAGCATTTTTTGGCTTTAAAAATAAATATATATTCATATTGGTTGGTCAGAACCATCCAAAGCATTCAGAAGAAATCTAGTGAAAAATAAACTGTCTAGTCATAGCTAGCTATCTATCTACCTATGTATCTATCTATCTAGACTCCACACCCTTGGTTTCTTGCAAGTATCTATGGTCTAAGTGCCAGTCTTGCCCTTCACCTCTTCTATGTTGGCACCATCAGAGTGCTGGATGTGGACCCAGCCCAGCAGAGAGGACATCACACTGACGTTGACAGGGGTGCTGACATGAGGAGCTTCACCTCTGCCTAATTCTGGAACGCCTGGCTATTAAAGCCAGCAATGCAGCTGAGGTGCAGCTAGAGATGGTTGCTCCTAACCTGAGGGGCATAGGTTTGGTGAGCAGCAATGTCAGGTGCTCTCATGGTGGTCAGTGATGCAGAGAGGGCAATTCAGATGTTAGGTTCCTGAATGATGTTTCAGATGAGCTTAGCTCTACGTCAACAAAAGCAGATGCCTGTCTAACATATTTTAGGGATGGGGTACTGGGCCTACAGCTGCTCTGCTGTGTGTGGGCAGCCAACAGCTCTGAAAAGCAGATGAGAAGCACAAGACCTGCAGCCCTACCCCTTGTCCTCGTGTTCCGTTCCTTCACCTTGCCACTGAGGAAGGGAGGTGGCAGCAGCCTCATGACCCCACAGCTCAGCATCCCTCAGCCCTCCTTGCTAAGTCCTCAGTGACCCCCTGATACTGTATGTGCCCCAGTCAGGCAGCCTTTTGTCTGCCTGCTCGCAGTAGACAACAGATCTTCATTAACAAAGTATCTACATCATTTTAATTAATTAATACACATGTATGCAGAAGAAGTTTGGTATTTCAATAGCTGACATTTCACTATGAAGCCACATCTTCCTCCAGGCAAAAAAGACCTATACAAATAGTAACAACAATCTTAAATACATTCTAAATTAAATTATGACTGTCATGTTTCATTACAAATTAATTTATGACTGTTTGCTTAAGCACTCATCTTCGTTTCATTCAGAGCACAGTAATTTTTTACATGAGCAGAGCAATCAGTGAGCCTAAGTTTAAATGTAAATGGAATTCCTGTATGTCCCCATATCTGAGTATAATTTTTATTCCACAGATATTGATGCATTTCACCATGAGTGATGTCACTCACTAAAATCCAAGGATTATCTTTTTCAAGTAAAACCTGTGGTGGATTTTATTTCTTTTAGGAAAGGCAGATATAATCAGGTAAAGGATTGGTTCATCATTCTTATCTTTATCTAAAATTATGTGTTGTGGGATACACATACATACATTCACACCCTTCCAGTTCATGCTGGTGAGGAATCATATTTAAAGCATTTGAGAAATTTAGCAATATTGGGGTTTTATTGTGTTAGTTGTATCAGATTTTCAGAGAGGCCAGCATCCAGCAGCTCTTCAAATTTTGGCCTATAAGGCACAATTAATCTCAGGGCTGCAGTTCAGGAATAGCAATGTAATCTTATACTATGTGTACCACTTATTACATCTAGACCTTTATACCCAGAGGAATAACATAGATGAATTCATTGATTATATCTTTTTAAGCCTAAAAAGAGCTACAATTTGTCAGGAAAGAATAGCTGGAAGCAACAGATAGTGACCTAAATAGTAGGATTCCAAAGATAAAATAGAAGAAAATGAACACAAATGCTTCATTGTTTGAGAGCTGTATTGTCTGCAACACACTCCAGTGCATCCAATGTTTGTGGAAGAGGCCAAGGCAGATATCATCTGTGGAGCTCAAAATGACAGGCTGAGTAAGTAGCCATCCAGGATGAAGCCAGGAGGACTCAGCAATTGTGCTGTAAATCATAACTGCAATATTTGTTCAAAGCTCTGGTTACGGCGTATACCGGTGGTTCTGTCAGAACAGTCAGAGAATTCCTGCCCATAAAACACTTACGGATATCTCAGGTACTGTCCTCCTGGAACTAAATATAAATTCCTGTGGCTGTTGTCTGGGTGTGATGTCGGTAAGCAAAGCACTAAGGGTCCGATTCTGCTCTCGCAGCAATTTCCTTCAAGCACTGGAGGTAACGGAGTAACTCGGGTGAATAAGGAATCAAGCCCATGCATTTCATTACTCTAAGTAGTTCTTGCCTTTAGCACATAAACCCACTAAAACAGTGTTGCATTTATCACAAATTGTTATTGTTTATGTGCATTTTCAAAGGTTTTTGGGGAAAAGGTTGCATTTATTTGTATCTTTTAAAAGCCACAGTTAACAGCTTCCACCGTGAGCAATGCAGTTAACAGAGGTGAGGAGAGGATCACAGGATTTATAGATTTCCCTTTTAATGAGGTTGTCTGCTCTTTGCAGCCTGTCCTCACTAAAGGAAAAACCTGATTCAGGTTTTAACCCTGGAAAACTAGAACCCACGTGGACATGGGAATGAAGCTTTGCACATGCTGCCACACTCCCCGTGAACAGAAGATGTCCAAAAAACCTCTTATATTCTGACTGAGCATGGCAATTTAGGTTTGGGGTACTTTTTTTTTAATTTTTTTTAACTGATCAGGGTGGGATTTCTTACATGCTTAGAGCTGAGCACAGGTTGGGCATGTTCTGCAGAATCATGGCTGTAGGGCCAAGTGTCTAAGCCTATTTAAGCACCTGGGGAAGTCACTCATGGGGAGCCACGCTGGTGATTCACAGTGGTATGAAAAAGAGCTTGATGATGGTTTTGAATATCCCACGAAGCTAATATGCATAATTAGCTGTACCTTTGGGTGTTAGAGACCTGCAGAAAGCTGAACTTCAATGAAAAAAAAAAAAAAGGATGTAATGAGAGAAAGAAAAATGTGTTCTCTAAACTTTGCATAACAGTTTAGAAATATTTTAGCAGATGAAGTGCTAACACTTCCTTCAGCAATAATGATCTGCAAAAGACTTCTTCTTTAATAAATTAGCTCTCATGCTCTATGGCAAAAACCTGAAAGCTATGCTTAGAAATATCACAAATTTGAACTCCTGTCTTCCTGGTTGCTTCTCACAGGCTACACTGTACCTGGATGGGGCCAGGTATTTTTGTAAACTCAAATGCTGTAAATGAAGAGATCATTAACCCTAATAAATATTTTGTTATTGAACTTTGATAGCTGTTAGCATGAATAAATGAAACTGAATTTTATAAAAGGACTACGTTTTCCACATCACAATTCAGCATGCTGACTTGTGTGACTTCAGTGTAAAGCCACCCATCACAAGTGGCACTCAAACCAACAAAGACCTCAATTTCCAACATCAAACATCAGAAGATCCCAGAACATTTTCTTTTTTGTTTTTAATGCCAGATATCCAACCAACAGTAAGAAAGGAAAAGAAAACTATGCTCGCTTATGGGCTGGGGGCAAAGTCTCAGACTCATTTTCTCTACTGTTTTCTCCAGGGTCACAAAGGCTGACCCAGCCCTTCACAGAAGACTGCCATCCAAATCTCATATGGGCTTTTGTGAAACTCCTCAGGGCTTTTTTTCTCTCCAGCCCTTGGTAACTGTAATCTATCAATGCCTGATGTGGTTGTTAAACATGCTCTGTAGATCTAACTAGGAATCATGTCCTATTAAGGCTTCCACAACAACCAGACTCTTGCTCCTTTATGGAGAGACTGGAGCTATCTACTAAATTTCAAATTTACATTTACTTTTAGTTAGATCTTTAACTCAGATATTTTCTAAGGAATAAGTCACCCACTCCTGACATTTTGGGATCCCAAGTTTGATGTGTTGAAGCTGTACAATCTACAATCTGTAGATGTGGGTGGAAATACCTGGACTGCTTCTAAAGGATATATGCAGGGTGAGTGAGAACAGCAAGGTCATATATGCAATACAACAATCTATGTATGTGAAATCTCTGAAAGGCTCCACATCAGCAATGAAAAATTCCTAGAGATCAAAAAAGTTTGAATACATCACACTAGAGTGTCAAATCTTGACAATATAACACATTAAAAAGAGTCTGCCCAAGTGACAGTTTTCTAATAGATAACCACAGAGATAGGAAGAAAAGTTGGAGGACAGCCTGTAGAAAGAGTTATGGAGGTGAATGGAAAGAAATTTGAAGATGGTTTAAGATAAAGTCAATTGGTGTAGACCAGATAAAGACAGACCCTTTTTCATTTTCTTGAGAAAGTCTGAGGCACCAACTAAAGTACATAAAACACCTGTTAGTTATAAAAACGTCAAACAAGCATACATTGGGGAAATGGAGAGATTCAAACATTCATGAAAGGGTGAGAGAGATTCTTAGAAGACACATTGGACACATTTGTCATCTCAGCAATTTGCCTGTCTGTGTTCCAGAAAAAACACAAGTAGTTCTGTGAGCACTGAAAGAAATCAAGCCTGATTTCCTACACACTAATTAATGGAGCTTCTGAAAGATGCAAGTTTCAATTGAGACTTTTTTGGTTGAGTCCCACAGCATGAGAATCCAGTGTGGATTCTCTAGGGACTAATAAGAATGAACACACACTTGAGCTCTTCTGCAGATCCAGGGATTTTTTGAGATTTTCTCCTCCATCTTTCCACTCGGTTTCATCAAACTTCTGAAAAATACCATTAATGGCATATCTCTGAAGACCTGACCCTTCTCTCAAGTCTACTCAATGAAATTTCCCCATCCTTTTAATTTAATGGTAGTGGTGTACCCACAAAGGCTTGAGCACATACGAGAAGAGATTACTTCCATCCTCCAAACCTGCCTAATTTTTCTTCACAGAAAGTCCTGTGGGTCACCAATTAATAGTTAACTGATGTTATTTCTGACCTAGAAATAAGAGAAAATGAAAGAGGGCCTGGGACTTTAATTCTTTGACAAGCCTTGAGTGTGCCCCTGTCTTCTCCATGTTGTTGTGAGTCAGCTACCTTGCTGCTGATAGAAGCCACTGCTGGTCTGCTTGCTCATAACAGCTAAAACCACTAGTCCTGTCCTGTTTTATATATATGCATGAATATTTTAATTAATTTTCTATACAAGAATATTTATCAGCTAAAATCAAGAAGTAAATCTATTGTAAAATGAAGCTAGCTTCAATATTTACTGCAACTTAATGACAACTTTAGACAAGAATTTAATTACATGGAGTCAGCATACCATATATATTGGAGGGATGTACCATGGGACTTATTTTAAAGTGTAATTTACAGTATAACTTTCAGACCGCTCCTCAATATGAACTTAAATCAAAACATTTCCACCGATGGAGCACATTCTTCACAACTGATTACAAAAGTAGCCCCAGTACTAATGGAGGCTTACAGCAATTTTATGTGTTACGGTATAAATGACTCGCAAGAACACTCTTGGGAAGTTCTACTGTAATTTGATATTCTTAAAGCTAAAATCTGCCAGGGAAATGTTTTTTCGTGGGGACCTACATTTTCCCATAGTGTTACCTAGAAATACATCTTTCTGGAGGACAGTTTTGTATCCTGTACCACATCCAGAAAATGCATTGAAATGTCTACAAGAAAGCTGGGGAGGGGCTGTTTACAAGGACATGTAGTGATAGGACGGGGTGAAATGGTTTTAAACTAGAGAAGGATAGATTTAGGTTGGACATTAGGAAGAAGTTTTTTACTGTGAGGGTGGCTGATCACTGGAACAGGCTGCCCAGGGAGGTCGTGGAGGCCCCATCCCTGGAGACATTCAGGGCCAGGCTTGATGGGGCTCTGAGTAACCTGATCTAGTTAGAGACGTCCCTGCTGACTGCAGGGGGGTTGGACTAGATGACCTTCGAAGGTCCTTTCCAACCCTATGATTCTATATCATGCTGTGCTTTGCAGAACCAGGAGCGGACAACAGACGAGGACTCAGGAGACTGAGCTTTTCCTTCCTTCCTGTCCCCTGCTGGCTTTGTGCATGCTGACCTCAAGGAGGCTTACAAAGGCCAGCACTGGTTTCCTTGTTCTCTCTGTTTTTTGCTGGCACCACTTATGGTGTTGTGGGGAGAGGAAGGTGTTAGGAAATGTCTGTATTTCAGGGCCTTGCCATGAAAATGCCACACGACTTCTGTGGCACAGCTGCATCCCACCACAGGGAGATGTGAATACACAGAAAGTAGCTGTTTTAAACAAATTCTTATTTACACTGACCTCATTTTAATGCCATGAGTAAGAACTGTTGCTCTGTGACAGCACCTTAGGCCTTGCCTACATAAGGCTGATGTTCGACTCTTTCACAAACTTCAAAAAGAGTGGCCAGCACATTCCCTGACTAAAAAATTTTTAGAAGGCAAAGTAGGCAAGTGAGCACAACGCTCTTGGGTAGAGGAGGAGCTGGGTTTATTCTAGGACATAACTGTTTAAAGACACAGACATGAATGGAATGGGCTATGTCAGAACACAAAGGGATTTTTCCATTACCTCATTAGCCTGTGTGGCAACATTTTAGTGGACGTTACTTGTAGATCTTCATTTAGGTAAAAATAGCTGTTCTGCAATGGCTATAGCACCATTCTATTGTAAGGTTATGCCAGGCACACGCTCAAGGATGTTTCTACTTTATAGAGGGACATGCTATCTCCTAACTGCTCCAAAGGCATCTAAAGGAAGATTTACACCCACACGGTGCTGTAACAGCTCCACAGGAACTCGAACTAGCCAGGAGTAAATAAGGCCCATAACCAAAACTGCTGAGCAGCACCTGGGCTGGTGTAAATTGTCACAGCTCCTCTGCAGAGCTGGGGACACTTTACACCACTGGAGGATTTGTTCCTCTGAATGCACAGAACGTCGACCTCCAATACATAAAATGTCCTTGCGCAGCAGGAACATGCCAACTTTCTCTTCAGCTCAGTGGGAAGCTTGTGATTTCTCACTCCAGCCCCACAGGTGTGCTTCACCTTTTATTGGTCAAGATGGGTATTTGCAATGGTCCGCTGGGTAACGGAGAGATGCCTTTTTAAGTTCCTTTCTCAGGTATATTCTAAATGTGTCTGGAAAAATTTACTGGCAGCTGGAATTGCACTGGGTAAACCACACACAGATTTTCAGTGCTCTTAAATAGTAGTACTGGGTGGCCATCCATCCACTGCTGTGCTGAAGGGTCATGAGGCTTGATTAGCCCTGATGGGCTCGGAGACCAGAAATTTGCACTAATTAACTCACACTTAAACAGAATCATATAAATGCATCCAAATAAATCTTGTGACGGAAAGGGTGGTACTGGGCCTGCTGTCAGCACACAGACAGCCATGGGAAAGGGGAAGAGAAGACTCTGTGTCACAGAGCTGCAGAGGAGTGATGGTGGTCACCTTCAGATCTTCTAGACTGCTGAGAAGCCTTGAACTGAGTCAGAGGTCAAAGCTGGCTCAGAACTGAAGGGTTTCCAAAGGAAAACCTTTCCTATCACAACTCTGTGAGAAATATATGGATTACAGGACAAGAAAGGCGAGACAGGGAGATCGTGTAGTGACCCCAAGGATTTAGTTTAATTTGCTTTCCTGTAGTGGGGGAGTTTTGGTCCCCATAAAGGTTGTGCCATGCAGATACACAAAAGCAGGCTGGAGATCTAGGTCTGGATCCTTCCATTAGTTTTTCTGTAATCACTTAGAACCTTCAGCTCTAGACTTTGTGCAAACTATATGCCGACAAACTATGGTCCTGACACAACCAGAGAGTCATCTGCAGGACATAGGAGATATTGGTCTGACCTGAAGTTCATAAAATCAAGGGCAGCTCACTTGTGCGCAGCACATCCAAGCTCTTGAGTCAAGGCCTACACAGCCACTAGATCATGATACTAAAGAATGAAACATTCTGTAGCACTGTGTGGCATTATATCAGAGGGAATATTTCTAATAATCTCACTTAATGGTCCACAGACAGAAGTATTTTGTTATTTCTGCCCTAGGGAGTTTAGTTGTCACACTCCTCCAGCACTCTTTTTAGGTTGGCTGGGGGAACTTTGCAGAATAAAATGAAAACCTATGCACCCTGCTCTGTAAAACTGAGATAACCTCATTCTCACTCCTACACAGCCTTAGCCATAAAAACTCACCCAGTAAATCCCAAAGTTCTGTGCAGCAATGCTTTCTGAGTCACAACAAATAATTGCGTGTACCCAGAACTCCCTACTTTTAATGGAAATCTTTTAAAACAGTAGCCAGTGTGTTTAAGTGCAAGATAACAGGAGCTGTACAACTTGCAACTCCTGCTTTCCGCTTTGCTCTAAGCTTCAAGGTATTCACCATTTTCTTCTTTTTTTTCCCTAAATGCAATTATTTCATTTCTCAGTATAGTGATTATTCTACACCCTTAACAACAACGTATTGTAGCACACTGAGCACCTTTCATGCATTACAAACACAAGCACCAATCATTGCTCTCTACCATCTCCACAGGCTCCAGGTAACGTGGTGGACATTAACTGACATCATTAGGGCTGTGCCTGGGCATGACAGAAGAATTTGCATTAATGGGGCTCTGGCCAGTATCACAGGTTTTGGCTTCTAGTGCATTAAAGCCTCTGCTTGACTGAGAGAAAGGGACAGTTGGATATTTAGAGGTGAGTTTTAATGAAAGACTCCGGGGAGCAAAAGAAAAAAATTGCTCATGGATGACAACAAAAAATGGTTCCTTGTCTATGGAGTAGCACAGCAGAAAGTGCAAAGAGAGGAAAAAAGGGGACAGAGGAAACTTGTCCTCTTGAGAAGAATGGGAGAATCAGTCAGTTAAATGGAGTGGAAGATGAATGGCAGCAGAACTTCAAGCAATAGATTTCACAAGGGGTTTTAATGGCTTGAATTTCTTACAGCAGGCAGTAGACAAGGAAGGTGTTGGCTGGTGGAGACAAGGCAGCATTGGCAAGCAGGATTTTAGATGGAAGGGAGGATGTGGGGAGAACTTGCCCACATCGTCCATCAAAACCAGAGATAATCATAATATTTTTAGCTTGTGCTGATGAAAAAAATCATGATCACCACCATGATAGGGAAGACAAAGACAGCAGAAGGGGCAGCAAGATGGGAGAAAAGATGGTCTAGGAGACAGCAAGTGTAACAGAACTCATAGAGGAGATGAAAATCAGGAAGAGATGGTAAATAACAAGAAGTCAAGCCAATGCTGAAGTGGTAGCTGGATGTGCAGAAGCAGGTGCTTATGAAAGTCCAGACAAGAGCTTTACTGGCAGAGAAGGGCAAGTGCATCAATGATTCTCTCATGGATACCACTGCAAAGCAATGAGTAGAATATGCAAAGGGAGGCACAAAATAAATAAAGGAGATGTCAGTGAGGGTGCCTCTCCAAAGCAAATGGGGAATGAGAAAAAGAATTACAGAAGCCAGGTGTTGGGAGGGAGAGATCAGGAATGAGAAGGGTAAAGACTGTCCTCAGGTGAAGTCAGTGCAGGGCTGGAAAGCCTGGCTATTAAAAATCAGGGACAAGAAAGCTACTTAGATGTGGGAACAAACAGCGCCTTCTGAGCATGTGGAGACAAGAGGAAATCAGTGGGTTGTTAAAAACACAGCCTGAATTAAGAGAATTTCATTTTTTCAAGAGCAAGAGCATGCTTGGAGGCTGAGGGTCTAGAAAACAGAGAGTGGTTAAAAATACACAAGAACAGAAGAAGAATTGAGAGATAACAGAAGACAGAGAACTTGCACTGGGCCTGGAAAGACATTATAATCAAGCAGAAAGAGAAGGAAGGGAGCTGGGGTCTGGGGAGGACAGTACCAGAGGAAGCTGGAGGTCTTGTCTGGGCTTATTCTCTCTGTCCTTTAAAAAGAGGAGTAGATCCTGGCAGAGGAAGGACGAAGGTTAGCAGAAAAACACATTTTATTAGTCATGAGCAAACACAGAGGATTTGAAGCTCCCAGCCCAGTATGAACATCTGTATGAGAGACAGTTCAGTCCCTGGAAGAAGTCCTGACCCTATTAAAGTCAATGACAAAGCTCCTGTTGCCTTCAACAGAGCCAAAATTTCACCTTGTGCCTATGGCCATTCCACTGAGACTTCCAACATGAATGCCAATTAGTGCCAGTTTCAAAGGTGACGTTTGTGACACGGACACGGGCTCCATGGGGAGATGAGCTAAGATTATCAAATTGAGTTTGCATAGACCAGTAAAGGTAAGTGTGACATTCCCTGTCCTAACAATCAGCTGAGGCAAACAGATACACACACAGAGAAATAGCTGAGATTTTGAATGCTTCCAACCCACGCTAAAAATGGCATCGTTATTGACTTAAAGAAAAATAAATAAATAAAAGGGATTGGTAATTCAGCCTGTGTGTGGCAGGTCTAAATGAATCAATTAGTATGTTAAAAGACATGCATAAAATAATGTTTAATTAAAGCAAAAAACAGAGAGGAGGGAGAAAAAATTCTTTAAAGGGTAAATTGTCTCATATTTTAAATTGAATATCCAAAATGACCTGAGGATAGTGGATTACTGCTTAGAGGCTTTCAGACACTAGACTTACATGACAGCCACTATTAGCACATTTGGATTAATAGTTCAACATTAATTGGAATATTAAACAGAACATGTCATTTTGACTTTGTAAAATATGCATCTGAGTATTTTACTTAATACAGGGTTGATCTGAGATGCAAGCAGACTGGGCACCACAGTACTTTTTAATTTGCATGTTGAAGTTCTACTGACCTAGATCAAACCCCATGCAATCAATTTACAATTTAATACACAATATCAATTCAATCTCCTGATAACAGTGAACCCCTCCCACTTTATAGTCCTCTGCAATACACCAATTTTACAAGTAACTCTATAGTGAGTCCAGTTTGCAGCTTCCAATACTATGGGGGATTGGACTAGATGATCTTTCGAGGTCCCTTCCAATCCTTAACATTCCGTGATTCTGTGATTCCTGCCCCATTTATGAGTGTAAACTGAGGTAACCCAGTGCAGACAGCCTCGCTGTTGTGTTCTGCCCAAGTTTTATGTAGGTCAGAATCTCTCCTAATGCAACTGATTCAAATTCTCCACTCTGCTCCATTATTTTCATATAAAAATTTAATCTACACTATTTAGCCCAGTATAATAATGGCTTAGAGGAGTAAGGGAAAACCACAATAATGCACAAACCACAGTAATACATGCTGGGTAGCAGGTAAGCCACATTTCACCCCCTAAGAGATTCCTTCTTCAAGGCAAATCTGTATCTCATTCTAAGCCAGGTTCTGAATAAATATATGATGGTATCAGGACATCACCACATCACTTATCACCCGCACACGTCCAGGCACAGCCACTGCCTCCGAGCTGCTGATGCTCAGAGGAGACCAGGGCTGGCATAGCACAAGGGCTGCAAATCCAGCCTCCAAGTGCCCTGGCAGCTCTGCGTGTGGAAGCTTGCACATCACCTGCTCACATTGTGCCTAGCCCTAGGAAACGCGCTAAATCTTTTCATGTTCTACACGCCAAATTCATCAACAGCTTTAAAAGAGAGAAAGAAAGACAGAGATTGTTTTTTAACTGTTCCCATTATGTCTGATAAAAGAAAAATTAGAATGAATAACACAGCGTAAACTCACTGCTCTTCTGCCACTGTGTGGAATAAGGCTTGCTCAGCACCTTGTCACCTTTAAAGTGGAAGCCTGTTAGATGAGCAATCCCAGCTAAAACAAAATGAGCAGTGGGGCTTCCTCAGCCTGCAACCCCTGCCCAGAGGGGCTCTGCTTTGCTCAGCGTGCAGCTCTCCCCTGATTTCAACCACAGTGTCATTCAAAGATCATAGGTACAACTGATTTGTTTGATATCATACTGGTGTCAAAGGGCACGATCCCAACATGCCGAACATGAGATGCCCCAACGCCTGGAGTCAAGCTCTGAATGACCAGACCAACAGAGGAGGCAGAAAGCTGAGAAACTCAGTAATTTTTCATCCTAAAGCTAAGGACTAGACAGGTTTTTCTTGTGGAGACATGGACTTGGAGGGGTGGCAGGGGGGTGCTATGTGTGTATGTGTCGAGTGAGGAGGAGATAGGTTTAATTAATCTTAAATGCCTTTGCAATTCAAGAATTGTAACCCTGGATCAGTTCCTGTACTAACATGATTAGCAAATATTGACTTTTGAGTACAATAATAATGTGTCATCTGAAACCCTTGATAAGTAACTTAAGTACTTCCTTAGCTTGCATCTTATTAAATTAGATGAGGTACGGCTGAGACACATTACACAAAGCCACTGAAACGAGAAATCAGACCTAAAGATTTTAGCATTGATTAAGGAAAGTCAAAAGTTACAATAAAGATGAAACTCTGTGGCCCATATTCTGATCTCCACCCGTCGCTGAGAGTATGGATTGCCTGGCTTGATGCTAGAGAGCTCCTCAAGATTTGTGTCAGCATTTCCTAACGTGGACGTGTTTTCTTTGGAGTTCTCTGGGGTGGGGTGAAGTCCCTTTTTTCCATTTTTGCAATACCATAATTCTCATCGTTGTGACAGGGGTAAACATGTGCTATTTGTGACTTTTTGACATGCAATCCATCATTTGATTATGTATGATGACCATATAAAGTCAGTTTTATGCAAGGTTAACTGGCCTAGGTTTGGAGCTTTTGAAGTTAATAGAAGGAAGCAAAAGAAAAGCGTCACACTTGTGTGCCTGTGAATATGGTGAGTATAAAGTGCCCAACTCTGTTCATAAGGTTTAGTTTAAAAATGTGTACAGCAACTCAACCAAGAAAGGAGTTAAAAGATGTTATACTCCTCAGATGCAACCTGACAAATCTTACTTTATTGATTAGTTTTCAAAGGCAGTGCAGGGAGAGCTC
>VYZX01016131.1:204456-324044 GCA_013401335.1 Brachypteracias leptosomus | reverse complement strand
TTACCCCGACAACAGTGCTTGGGATGGGGGGGGGGGGTGGAGAGAAAAAAAGCTCCAAATGTCATCAAAGCAAATGGTCTGTGAATGTTGCTTCAAAGCTACTCATTAGTTGCCAGGGTATTTTGCCACAAAGCTTGTAAAGAGGCTTTCCTGGAGGGGAAGGTATGACAAAATGCACTTCTTGGCAAGATGACTTCTGCTTAAATAGCAGGACACATTAATTCTTGCTTGATACATAAAATTAATTAGAGGATTAACATCCTTTATGAAATTTTGCCAGAGATTTTTTCCTTTTTACCAGGAATAAACCCCAGGCCTTTTCTGTACTCTAATGAAATTGCAAATTGACTTGTGTTCAAATGATGCTTGACTAAAATGAATAATTAAAAATGTATTGCTAACAATGAGATGGGTCAGCTGATCTTTTCAAGGATTAATTAGTTTCAAGAACCATCTTTCTTACGTAACACAGCAAAGGCCAACGCCAGCACACCTTTTTTTCAGGCAGTAGCTCCCCTTGAAGTCAATGGACCCATTCTACTTCCAATTATCCCAGGTTTTATTCCAGATTCAATCTGTTTAGAGTGGGTTTTCTTCTACAGCAATTCAGAGAGGAGCTATGCCTGAAGGAGTTGAGCTGGTTTTATATCTACGATTCAACAAGCCCAATTCCTCTTTATTAGGGTCTGATCCAAACCCAAGCTGAACTGGTGGAAGTCTTCTGCTTGTCTTCATTAGGCTTTGCATCATGGCCAGAAAAGTGCATTACTGTAAAACCCAAATAGCTCTGCAGAGATGAACCATGTAACATCAGTGTGAGCCCTCTCTGACTGCAAAAGGAATTAGGATTAAGTTTTCCATAGGTCAACAAATGGATAAATGGAGAAAAGCTAAGACTAAAGGGAATAAGGAAGCCTCTGTGAGTGTGTGAGTACTTGTCCATGAAACATGATGGGATTTGCTACTCTCCAACATGAGTAAGGAGGTTCAGGATCTAGGAAAAAAGACTCAATATCAATTTTTCAGAAGCAGGTCAGGAATCTAATTCTCAGATTTTTCAAAAGTTTAAAGTACTTCATTTCCAAAAGCACAGTTACTTAGTTTCCATTTCCACAGGTGCCTTGAAAAATCCCAGTGAACGCCTATCTGCTTCTTTACACGTCTTTGAAAATTGGCTTTAAGTCCCTGTTTTCAGAAGTGACTTGCACACTGTGGCATCTAACTCTGGCTGAACGCCATGCAAAGCAACATTTGGAGGTTAAGAGCAAAGAGCTGGAAAAACTGCCCTACCCTTTTGGTATTTGAGTTTCTTCACTTAGGGCTGATGTGGGTATGTTCGCAGAGCGCTGCCCTACGCTGCGCTGAAATTTGCTCGAGTACATTGAAAACTTAACCTTTAGCTTCACGTAAGGCGAGATTTACGGAGGCATAAAGGTGCAGAGGGAGCTGGTGATTAGAGCTGAGGACCCAACTGGTAACTTGCTGCTGAAAATCTCTTTCATTGATCTTTCACTTTTAAAATATGAAATGTCCGAGTTACTTCCCCAGCGTTTGCAAATAAGCGTGTTTCACTTTTTAAATTCCTTAACCACCTCACGTGTTTGTAAAAGGTCCCTTTCTGCAATGAGAACTTTAAAAAGGGAAACCTAACATTCAATTCCAGTGTTTTCTCAAAACACTTTCTAATTCTCCAAACGCTTATTTCTACTTGCATGTTTCTGAGTTCCTGTCTCCGATGGATTTTTCAGATGCGTTTTATGTTGTGTTATGATGTTTCTAATTTGGGTGATGAAAGGTTAAAAGATACGCCTGTATGAAATTACCCAGTGGCTCTTGTGAACTAACATCATATCTTATTGAGTATGATCACTCTGTCATTTGCTTTGGCTAGAGCACAGCTTTCAGATACAGTAGGAATAAGCTGGAATCCCCAGAGCCTACTGTAGAATTTGAAGGGGGGCAAAAAGACACAGTTTCCTTGCCTGAGACTTGCTAGCCATGCGTAAAGAGACGATGCTCTGGAAAATG
Source organism: Brachypteracias leptosomus (assembly GCA_013401335.1). Classification (NCBI taxonomy): domain Eukaryota; kingdom Metazoa; phylum Chordata; class Aves; order Coraciiformes; family Brachypteraciidae; genus Brachypteracias; species Brachypteracias leptosomus. The sequence goes on along the minus strand of VYZX01016131.1, from coordinate 322,016 downwards.
TTGTTTTTCTTTGGCTGCCCTTTAGTCAGATCTTCTCACTGCTGGCATTGTGCAGAGTCAGCTTAAAAGGTGTATTTAGCATTGAGGGATTTGGTAAATACTGCTTTATTGTGCTTCGTACTCCCTACAGGGCATTCTGAAGAGATGAATAATAAGTGTGAACAGGAAGAGCAAGTTTCCAGTCCTGTCAAATTAATTAGAGCAGCGTAGACTGAAGTGAGGTTTGCCGTTAGGTAGGTTGAAAACAGGCAAAGGAAATCACTCGGGCATATACAAAAATGTTACCCCACTTCTATTATGATTGTTTTCTTTAGAATCAGATATAAAAATGTAGCTATGTTTTGTTATCCTCAACAAAACCTCTCTCAAATCCCGGGCACATAAATAAAATAAGCTGGATAGGCAGAGCTATCCCCCTGCTGTGGCAAAAGCAGAGCTTGCCAAGTGATGACGCTGCCCTTAGAGCTGCTGCTCAAGAAGTGTTTCCTTACAGTTTTAAGGGAATTAGAGACACCCAAGCTCAATGTCATTTAATTCCGTGAAGACGTTTTAGAGCTTGACTCAGCTCCCAGCTGTAAAACAGTCCCCCTGATTTGCCAGCCGCCTGTTTCACGGGTTTCTGAGACTTGCATTTTTCCTTACAGCAGCCCAAAAAAGCCATTCTTGGTGTCATACTTGGGCTCCAGTTTGTGTCTTTTCCTAAGTCTTTTCAGACAGCCATCAACATAGGAGGTAAAAAGGGTCTGATCCAAATCCCGCTTGAGTCAGTGGAAAAGATTCCTGCTGAATGAAGTGAGGGCTGGATAAGATCAGTAGACCCTATTTTTTCATTCCCTGCCTAGACAGGAGTGATCTCTATTGTGCATTTCCATGAAATGACTCAAACTCTGAGGCTACTGCTTCTCCTGAAAACTACTCCCCAGACTAAACAGATCATCTGATAAGAAAATTAATCCCCCCTTTATCACAACCCACCCTCTTTACTTCTTTCCCCTGGAAAGCCTTAATCTTTATCCTCCCTCAGTTGTGTTTTCACATTTCAAGTGATAATTAAGCATGCAAAATATTCCTCCCGCACTCTGCATTTGTACAGTTTAGGTTCTTTCCTACTTTCTTCTAAGCCCTTCCAGTTTTTTGAGCATCTTATTACCGTTCTGTGACTTCAATACATAAAACTTCTTTCTCTCACTTGCCTGCATATGGTGTCCAGAGATGTGAACTGCTTTACCACAGTCTACTACAGTATTTGAGTGGGATTCATTTGATCCTTGGCATTGGTCACCTCAGATTCCCTTTCAGATGATAGGGGAAAAAAAAGACAGCTCCTCGGCCTAATTGAGGTCATCCTAAAGCAGAGTTTAAAGCAGGTCAGACTGTGTTATGAACTGCCTGTTTCTCTACTGGGAGACTCATAAGGGAGTCTAGAAGGCCTGGTGTGGCTGTGAAGACATCTCCCATAGGCAGCTCCCATCACATAATGTGAGTTATGCCCTTGGAAATGTGCAACTGGAAAGGTTCTTCAGAGTGGCTTTGAAAGGGAACAAATGTCATGTCTAACAAAATTAAGCCATTCTGAAAAACTTATTCCACTAAGTTCTTATCCAGGGAGGCAAACAAAAATTAAGTATTTTTATAACCTCGGAAGCTCCCGCTTTGATGTTTGCAGAATGAAAAGTTGTGGTTGTTGCTGCTGTTTGTGTTGAAAAGTGCTACAATGAAGATGCACCAGATTTCTCAAATGAATTAACAAAAAATTATGCTGAAACATGAATGAAATGTTTCAGCATTCCCCACATCCCATTTTCAGTTTAGCCTTAGGTTTCTTTTTGTAATTTTGGCTCATAAAGAATTTCAAACCTCTTATGCTCAGCCTGCTTCAGAACAAAAATCACACTTTAAATGTGGGATTTCCAGCTAAATTGAGATAAGAGAGTCAGCTCCTGCTCCATTCTGTTCTGCATACACATCCTTCTTTAATCTGTAGGGTTTTTTCTCTCTTTTACTCTTAATAGAATACAGGAATATTAACTTTCAATTTCGTTCCCCTTGTTCACTTTTCTGAAGCTGCAATTTAGATGTCACTGTTGGCTTCTGTTAAGCACAGCTTGTTCTCCAGGCTCTCCATGTCCTGTACTTGACTGCAAGGGTGCGGGGAGCAACACAAAAGGTCAGGAGGAAAATCTCCTCCTCACACTTTTCGGTCCAAAATTCATCTGATGTGAATCAGCCCTGCTCAGCTGACTATTGCTGTGTGCCTCTGAAGAGCGCAGATCTCCCCGTGGCATGTGCCTGTGCCAGTGAAAGCCAAGGAGAAGGCAGATCACTGAGTGCTCTCTCCTTTTTAGGGTGGGTGTGGTGGCATGGGAGTCAGAAATGTCAGCTTGTTGAAAGAAAACACGACGAGGAGCGCTTCAAAAACCGTGACATTCCCGCAAGCAGGCTCTTACCACTGACTTTCTTTCAGCTCCCTAGCTTCAGTTTTTGGCAGCTGCTTTAGAGCAGCCAAGGAACTCCTGCTCCAGCATCTACAGAGGGAAGATGGTCCACAAAGGGAATAGTTGCGGCACTCGGGACAATAAGAGGTCTGGGGCCTGAGACTCAGAGGCAGACACTCCCTTCTCTTCTTGAGAGAATTTCAAAATGCTTTAGTTTTCATTCCAAATTGGAAAAAAACAGACATTTTACAATTGCAAAACCCTCCACAAAACCGAATGATCTTTCTCCCCACAGCTCCATCTGAAACAGATGGAAATTTCTTTACTGAAGTGACCACTTAATTAAAAATATGTGATACCAAATTAATACCATTTCAGCAGGTACCGGGAAGACAAGTGAAGATTGTCCAACCTTCTCCAGGTGTCTAAGACAACTCACTATTGCTTTTTAAGGTGTCTGGCAGCTGATAAGTAATTTAAACGATGCTTGTCGGCTCCCAAATAGAAGAAATAAATGAACACAAAAGAGCAAGATTTCAATTAAAGTTCATCATGTAAAACAGGCCTCATGCCTTCCCTGACCACAGAGATTAGCTTTTGTGTCTGGAATTGCATTTCATAAACCTCCCTCGACATGGAACATCTGCTCTCTTTAGGACTATTGTTTTACACCCATAAATAAAACATAAAATTACATTTTTGTCACTCTTCAGGCCAGATCTTCAGCTGGCATAAATCAAAGGCAAGCAGTCAACCTCAGCAGAGCTCTGCTGACTTCAACCAAATGAGGATCTGGCCCTTGACGCTTTGGTGCTGAAGAAAATAATGGGTCTGGGCAGAGTGTGTGGGACATTGTTTATCAGAGAATGTGTGTGAAACTACGTGGAGCAAGTAACCATAAAGCATGATTGATCTCTCCAGCATATTTTAACACTTTTTTTTTTTTCAGTGTTTACTGAAACCTTTTAGGTAGTGCAGTCTTCTCAGATATCATTTTATGTTTGAAAAGCTTTCTAATTCATAATGAAAAGTAACGTGTCGCTCCAATGAACCTCTAGCTTCAATTACTTGCTGTGCAAATGGTTGGCCTGCATTCTGACCAATGTTTATGGTGCTTGGCAATTTTTCAGTAGCTACTTTACCCTGATATGATTAATTTCTTGCATAATATGAGGTTTTGCATGTGTGGAGCTGAAATAATCCTACTAGGCAGAAGAGAAATAAAAGAGCTTGTGTGTTTCAGCTTTAAAAACATTTGAAACATAACATCACAATTTTAAGCGTGCCAATGATAATACAAGTTAGCTATGGATGAAGACGACCACAAGAGACATGAAGCTCCTGATGGGATTCAGCAGCATGAAAGTCATTACTTGGCTGGTAAGGTCAGCACACTAGATCATAGCTGGGCAGCCCCAGAAGCAGGGAAGCAAGAGACAAGCCTGCAGCTCATCGTACGTGACTGCAGCAGTAGAAGAATGGCTACCAGTATTCCTTTGCTGCCTTGAATCCTTCTCTACATGCTAGTCTCCCTTTCCCCCAGAAGTGTTAACGTATATTAACTACCCTGAAGTAAATGGAGGCAAAGCTTGAACAAACAAATCTTAATATAAAAATATGTCTAGCTTTAAGCACCTGAGATGTCACACTGGAGAACTTGGTTTGTGCTTTAGCTTCTTCAGCTGGATCAGACTTTACAGTAGGTGACCATGTAGTGACATTGAGATCTACGCAACCCTAAAAAGGCAAATGTTGCTGACAGCTCTTTTGGAAAGGATTTGAGGAGAATGAGGTACCCAACCCCTACTGCATTCTAAAGCAGAAAGACACTTCCATGGGACTCGGCACCGAGTTCTCTTTGGGCTCTCTAAACCCAGCAATATGGAGCATTATCACCCAAGCTGTCTGCCTGCTGCTGCCACACCAACAGATACAGCTGCTCTGATTCACTTACCATTTAGTGTCTGAATGCAAGCGCATCCTCTGCAGTGATTTAAGCTAAAATATTGTGCTGTAAACTCAAGAAGCTCTTAGGTGGGCACGTGATCACACGTGCTGATTCATGGGGAAAGTTTTCTTCAGCAGAAGTTGTGAAGCAGATTGCTGGAGGTGGTAACCTCTTAAACCACCTTTGAAAGAAGCCCTTAGGTGCCTTCAAAATCCCAACCTCCATATTTTTACTTAATAGAAAGTACGTCCACACTGCAAATTTCAGTCTAGCAAAGAGGTACCCAGACTAGCTATAAATGAGCTAGCCATAAATGAGCCTGCTTTCTGGCAGGATAAATTAGCCCATATGGAGCTAACACTGCCAAAAAGCAGGGTAAATTAGTCCTCTTGGTGTTCTCTGCTGTCTTGTCTTGACTGTGTCCAGTATCCACAATGGTTGGTTTACAGCTAGCTTGGGCATTTCTACATTGTCATGTGGACATACGCAGAGCAATGTTGTTATTATTGCTGTAACATCTACAAGAGCACAGGAACTGAGCCTGATGGGGGTTAGTTACCTTCTACCTTTGCCTTTTAGCTTGGTGCAGAGGGGCAGAATCAGAGGAGATAGCACTGCAAGCATGACCTCGGTGAATTCAGCAGGTACTTCTGCTTACATGACTGGACACAAATCAGATGGTCATCTTGGATGATAACAAATACTGAGTCACCCAGAATGCAAGAAATTACTTTATGACCACAAAGATATGCTACAGAGAAGCACCTGATGATGAAACTTTTGTTAGATTTTTGATTTTTACCACTTTTAAGCCACCCTTTTGTTAACGCATTTTGTTTAGAACAAAGTAAACAGGTGATACCTACCCTGGGTAACTCAACCAGTTCAGTCCTCCAAGTTCTAAAGAAACTGAATCAGAAGCATTACTTGGGTTTTGACATTCTTTTTTTAATACCTAAAGACTACATTTTTATGGATCTCAAACACTTCGAATGGTTTTGAATGAAAAAAAAAAGGATTAAGAAACTTAGCCAAATTCAAAATCGGTCCTGGGTATCTCAATGAACATCTACCCCTGAAATCCCTGATCTCAAACACTTTGAATGCCACCACGTTAAAAAGCTTAAGAAACCTGTTAGAAACTTACCCGAATTAGCTGAATTCAAAGTGAGTCCTGGGTATCTGAAGGAACATCTATCCCTGAAATCCAAAGCGATGTGGAACTTCACAAGGCACCTACAGAGACAAGAAATGGAAAATTGAGCAAAGATCAATCTATACTTAAAACTTCCAGATATATTGATAGGTAGGAAACTGCTGGGTATAGATACACCTCCACTGCCAGGGAAGTGCTGAAGGCAGGATGGTTTCTTTCAGTTAGATGAAATAAAATAAGCCCTGCTAATAAAGCTGCACCAGTATATCCACACACCTGACAATTAGCACTTATATCAGCACACCTATCTGGCTAAAAATCACACCCTATTTAATGCACACATGCCAGCATGACCTCTAACATCAACTCCTGATACACCATGTTAACAGAATTCTATAGGTTTCAGAAATTAATTTCATCCAACAGTGCATAATTTTACAACCAGACAGTATGAGACAGGAAAATACACTTCAAATTGCTGGTTGACTTATGTGATCTTCCTCAGTAGCATCAAGAGTGAAGAAGACCACTTTAAAATGCCCCAGTGCTGCCCAGTGTCCCACTCAGTGTTCTGCCTTGTCTAGACTTCGCAGCAAAATGGGGCAGAGCAATCAGCATGTGATGAAATCTCCTCAAAAATGTGAATGCAGCCCTTTCTTCTTCTGTATTTACTTATAGATCAGTGTACCCCTGAAGAACTATAAACAGCTGAGAGCGAAAAATAAAGGGACCTCTGAAAAGTTTTATGTCCTCCAAACTATAAATGTCAGGTGGCAATACTAGGCAGTTTATTTTTCTGAAGAAATATATAATTTTTTTTTTTTCCATGAAAATATTTTCTCTGAAAAATAAAGCTACTCGTCACTGGCAATTTTATGAAATACATATATAAATTTTCAGTGGTACTGATGAATGCCTTTAATAAGTTGACTTGACAATATTTTTTTTCTCCTCCTGCCCAAAAGAAAATAATGTGTATATTAAAAAGTGCTTGCTTTTTTTTTTTTTTGGTGTTTTGGATTTATTATTTTTTTAAATAGTGGAGGGGTAATAAAAAGGACCAGCCAGAAGTAACACACCCAGAGATCTATATAAAAATCCAGGTAAGGCAAAATTTTGGTATAGCAGCAAAGAACCACAATGGGCTGGGGAACTTTAGGAACAGCATTTGCCAGACCAAGTGTAACATCTTTACCCAGCTAAGGGCCAGCAGACGAGGTGAAGTGATGGGGTTGAGCACGTGTGCATGGCTGGGGGCAAGGGGCACACACAGCATCTTCCCAAGGTGAGATTCCTCACTACTGAGCTTTCCCTCCCCAATTAAGGGTTGAAACGAGCCACTGGAATCTACTGTATGTCCTGGGGAAATGAATGCCCTGGCTGCTTTCCAACTCGTATTTCTTTTTTTCTACAGCAAACAAACAATAGGCCAAGTAGGATGTTGTATGTTGCCCTAGCAAAAAAAAAAAAAGTGAAGTATTGATAAACTGAGATTAATTTTTTACAAAAATGTTTATATCAAGTGCATATGCTTTGCCTCTTGGCCATTATGGAAATGTCAGGGGTTTAATTGGCAGCTGTGAATAGCAGCACCTGCAAACAGCTCAGGGCTTGTTCCTGTGGTCTGGCAACATTCTTACTTTATGCTTTAAATAAAGGCTTACTCACTGAGACAGAAATAACTGACAGTGGATGATTGATGATTGCCCATCACGCAATGGCTGACATCTACCATTCACTGACTCCATTTACAATTGCACTTCCAGATTTCATTAACAGGGCCGTGACATCTAGGAACGGGATTGATACAGATGGCAGCTCAGTTACAGAGTTCAGCTGATGCTGAGCGTATGTTAAGCATGGAAAACAGATTACTACGAGCTCCAATCTATCTCATGTGGTACGTTTTGGAAACCCTATCTGTTTACTCCAGGTAACCTTTTATAGTTCTATTTATCCTGCCTAGTTTCAAACCAGATAGCAATTTTCCATAGTGGAGAATTTATAGTGCCATTTGCAACTTGCGTTTATAAAATACTCACTTCCGTGAAATATTAAGACAAGATTTTGGCATTCTAAAGGTTCCCTTTTTGCTTAAGAAGGGAAAAAAAAATGTGAGCGTATAAAATCCGTGATTTCCCTCATCACAAAGATCATCTTCCGAGCAAAACAAATGGCTCTCTCCCCACCACGCACCTGTGTAGGTCTCAAACCCCAGTGGCCGTGGAGCTAAGAAGCAAATAAAAGAAGTTTCCAGCTAGAAGGGTCAGTCCCACTATGCTCCAAACTCCTGCTGACCTCTGCCTGAGACGGGACACAGCGTCCTGCAAATCTCTTTCTATCTCGAGCTCATTGGGTCTGGCACAGGTTGTTCTTCAGGAAGGCTGAGGCCCAAAATGCAATTTTCCATTTTCATTAAGACGCTGGGCCAAATATCAGATCTGAAGTTAGTTTTCAAACCCCAGAGAGTCTGGAGCTGCTCAGACACAGGATTTAAGGTCAGCTCGCTGTTAGGGTGAAGGACACTTCTGAAATTCAGAGCTCCTTCAGATTGAGGGCTTAGGCTTGGACACCTTTCCCTTGGTATTTGTGTGGTGTCAGTACAGGAGCAGCAGCAGGTGGTGATATTCACCCTAAGCAGCTCTTGACTCTTCAGTGAGTACCAAGAAGGGCCACCCCCGAATTAAAACAATATTCTGTAAAAGTAAACAGTCATAGCCAATAAAACACTCAGAACCACCTATTCCATGCAAATAAACAGTCTTAACTTAGCCTTAAGGGAGAAGAGTAAGAGATAAGCAGGGTAAAACCAGGTATGACATCCAATGCAAGCAACACGTGTTATGTAATGGGTTGATGCAAGTGCTCTGTACAGCTCAGCTGGAGAAGTGCACAATGTGCAACAGCTTCTTTTTTTCATTATCAGACTGTGCTTTTTGCTTTTCCAGCTCGATTTGTGAAGCTTTCAGAGCCTTCTCACTGAGCCCTCTCTAGGAATGCACCTCTCTTGAGCAGGTGCTGGAGCAAAGCCTGAAAGCAGATGGACAATCAGGGCTCTTAAAGCTGCCAGAAGCTTTAAGGAGACGGTCTTAATTTTCACATCAGTCCACAACCTCAGTTTTTACACTGGCCCAGCTTTCAAAACCCTATGAACATACAGTGGACCCTTTGCCAGCTCTTCTACCCTATTCTTCTTTCTTGAAGTCAGTGTAGCTTCACCATCTCCTACTTTGCCATCAAAGCCAAACCTTCTGAACCCCAAATTTGTGCTGTTCTTATTCCTTCTTGCAGCTGAAAGCTGGTGCAGTGGAACCCAGTGTTAATGCAGTTCTCTAGCAGGTGCAGAGATAGCCAGTTTCCAGCCCAGCACTTGTAATGGCTTTGCAGGAACAGCTCTGTTTCATCTCAAACTTGCAGAGCCAAATCCATTCCTTCCATATTTCAACCAACTTTGTATGTTTAAGCCACTACTTCAATCTCCTCACATAATTGCATGCACTCTTTCTCGTAAAGAATTCAGTAATTCTTTTCTTTATTATGATTATTTAAAGCAATTAAAGATGATCACACACAAACTCCAGAATTAACATTGTGCAAATATTTAGACAGAAGCTAGAGCCAAGACTTTCCCTTTTCTAGGTGAAACGTGGAAGATTTGTTCCAGAAAAAACAAATACATTGTCCAGTTTAACTAAAGACAGCAGGAAAAGTCTACCTTTCTAATTCATTTTTAAAAACTGCAATGCTCTTTGTAAAGAAAACATCCTTCTGCTTAGTGTACCTTCTCTCACATGTGCCATCACTGATGCTAACAGCCTGCAGTACAGAGGTCTTCCAAGAAATTCTCCCTAAAATTCAAGAAGTACCTTTCTGTAACATGATTAAATTCAACGACGCAAAAAGGATTTTTACAACTCATCAAAGGTACCTGAAAAATGCAGCAAGTGTAAGAGCAAGAGCCACGCCCTGCTTTGGAAATCAGTATCCTCCTGCACGAGTTTAAACAGGGCTTTAAAAAGATAACTTTAGGCACCTCTTTTTTACTCCTGCTTCTCTAATTTTGGTTCAGCTGAATGAACCCACAGTGAATTTTTTGCTGTCTAGCACACAGCTGGAGATAGTGGAATATTTTTTGCTATTCTTTATAAATATCCCATAAAAAGCACACTTAGGAGCTACTTCAGCCTGGCACTCAGGTGGGTGGTCGCTGCCAGCTCCCAGCAGCACAGCCTGGAAGCAGCACCTGAAAGCAAAGCATGTGCCCTGGTGCTCTGTTGAGCCCAAAAATATGACAGATGCACCCCAAAGTCAGGAAGGAGTCCACTCCAAGTTTACATGTTCAAGTGCAGGCATCCAGCTCTGAGGGAGTCATCAGAGCTCTCTCTACAGAAGTGGAAAGAAGTAAGTACTGCTGGGTTGTGAATCATCTCCTGCTATAATAGACACCTAAAACCAGGTCAAATCAGGCGTGAGCTCCAAGTGCCTGTTTCCTACCACTGACTAGATGAAACATCCAAATGACTGGCCTGGACACAGGCATCGTCTTCACTGCCATCTAAAATGCCACAAGACACATCCCATCCGTAATAAAACCAAACTCTTAGAGAAACTTTACTCATGTCCCAGGAATGGAGAAGTCTGGGGATTTTTTTAGTTTTAACTCCTACTTCCTCAGTTTTCAGGCAGGAAAGAGATGAAACAGAAAAGTCAATACATTAAATAGTACTGGGAGTATCTCTGCTTCTGCCTTGTAGTTACGTGTAGCCTGGGGATGGTGCAGTGTGGTTTGTAAAGACAGAGAAAGGTATGTCCTGCAAGAAAAAGCTCAACACGTGGGTGCACTGAAGTACTGTCCCAGAGTTTTGCCATTCAACAGGACATGGGTAGCTTTTGATGGGGTTCAAAGCTTTGAGGCAGACCAGCAATGAAGGTAGCTAGAGAGCTAAGCTGCTGGCTTGGCACCGAGCAGAGCAGGGAGCACAGGCTGCCTCTCTGCTGCTGATGGAGCTCCTGAGTACAATAATCTCCAGGACATGAGTGATGAAGAACAGCTTGGGATAGTAATATTTGCTACTAGCCTAGCTAGTTCCCTGAGAAAATGTCTTAGTCGACTCTTAGATATTTTGGTTCTTTGTGACTCTGGTGTATTCTTGTCCCCAGATGTCCCCTACGACCCTAGGAGAGCAAGGGAGAGACAGATGCCTCCACCAGCACATGTCGACTCCACTTACATCCTTAATTATTGCCTAATTTGACTTGCTCTCCAGAGGCATCAACTTTTCTGTACTGAATATAAGCTAGCCAGAGATTTTTGTGCTTAAAATTAAGTGCCTAAATCCATGCATGTGAATTTGGACAAACACATTCACAGGGCTACTTCTGAAGGTAAAACTTTCAATGATTTTCATACATTCACATCCCATGAAAATGGGCACCAGGAGGAAAGCTATCAGAAAAAAAATTTTTTAAAAAAAGCCAAAACTTATTTTACACCAAGATGAATGATATGTAATAAATTCAAGCTGTACTCATTGACAAGCATGCGAAACAAACTGCTTTTTTGGCTACACATCATCCATCTGGTGCTCTCAATTAGGCAGGGAGTCTGTGTAAAACAGTATATGGTTAGGTAATCAAAGATGAAATCAAAATGCCTACGTGGAAGGGAGAAGTTTAAGGTCCTGCCATGCTCACTGCGCCACTTCTTGGTTTCTGAGCTCTTCATTTTGCAACCAGCACATTCCTGCAGCATAATGGGGAGTCTGGCACGAAGCTCTACACAAAACGTTTCTTTACGATTACCCAGCAAAAGAGAAGTGCTGTGTTCCCAGAGCCAAAGAGCACCTATAATTTCCACTGAAGTCAGGAGAAGCTTTGGGTATTACTTTGAAACCCTGACAGTAGGCTGTTTCTAAATTTTCCATTTCAATTGTTTCAGAACTTTAAAGACCTAACCGAAAACAGTATAAAACGATGTAGAATAAACGGCACTGCAAATTGTGAAGAAAAAAAGTAATAATAGATATTGGCTAAGGTGCTACTTTTCAGACAGTGTCTCCAGTTGCCTCAAGAGTTCCAACTGGCAATTAACATTGTATTCAGCTCTGTCCCTTATTTTCCTTTAAGTACTAACAACAAAACAAACACAATCCAAGGTAACTCTGCAGAAACAAAAATGTGCTTTGGATCAGATCCTTGTTATTATATGGATGGTGAACATTTGATCTGTATTTACTGCACTTGGACTGAAGTGTGCAGACGAGTAAGTGTCCTTCATTAGGCAGTTAGCAGATCTTTACTTACAATTTATAAATAAAGACTATGTTTCCATGAACAATGGCTTGGTGTAGCCTACTGACCATCGCCCTCCTGTCACTCCACTCAACCCCCTTTCCCTTTCTGCATGGCTGTGGTTGGGTTCTTCACAGGGTTACCCTGTCTCCTACCTCACAGGCACATGGTGCAGCACTCAGTTGTTATTTTGAAATGAAGGAGAAAATTGTTTTCGCAGACACTGGAAAATATCAGAGATACATCCACTCTGTTTGGGATGTCCCAGGAAAAAAACCAGCTCCCCTAAGAGGGAGAAAAAAAGAAGACAAGAGCAGAGAAATTTGTATTTCCCCTTCTAAAATACAGGGAATCTTCCCCAGTTCAGAAAATTTAACCCCAGTTTGCTTCTAGGATAACATTTTTCTTGAAAGGAAAGGAAGGCATTCCACCACCTCATGTCTGGGCTTCTGTTTACACAGACTTATTGCGCAACCCATCCACGCTGTTGATCCTCTTACACTCGGAATCATGACATTTGCTTGGACCATTACGATAAAACCTCATTCATTTCTGGCGCATAAAATGTCTGTTTTCCAGAGAAACACTCCCAAGTTCCAGAAACACGCAGAAGTTCTTCAGGGAGACAACTTGAAAAGGCAGAAAAGTGCATCAGAATTTTAAAAAATAGGGGCTACCAAACGGGTGTAAATAACATTCTGCTGCAAGGCTATTTTTCACTGCCAAGAAGGTGTAAAGAGGCCTCGGTATTAATGAGAATCAAGCCCTGAGGCAGAGAAGACAGATGTTGGCTCACAGCCCACAGATAAATTAATGGCAGAAAGCAGAGTAGAGCCTACAATGTACCCCAACGGTGTAACTCAACTGATTTTAACACAATCATATATCCCGAGAATCTGATCGCAAAGGCAGCAGCTCTTTACACCACATGGACAGAGCGTGGGTGGAGAACAAATCCCCAGGGGACAACAGTATCTGCTGCGCACGCCTGCCAGGTCAGCCTGGATAACCTACCAACCACTCACATCAAAAGCATCCTTGCAATAGGATCCTGATGGGTTTCTCTGGACATGGAAAACATCTTGTGTTTTAGCTCCTCAGAAAAGTTTTGGGATGACTTATCTATGCCTTTACTCAACTCTCTAAGAAGGACCCTGCTGCATAAATTCACGCTGAGGAGAAATTAATGGCCCTTCAGGTGAACTGGAGGCAGCCTTGAATTCTGGAAAGATGGGTTGATCATGACTTTTTAAAATTACAGACAATCCATCCTGGTCACTTGTATACTGTCATATGCAAGAGTTTCATATTTTTACCTTTTTTTTTTTTTTTTTAAGAAAGAGACAGCTAAAACAGGTAACTAACAAATGTTCCTGACAGAGGAGACACAAAATTTACCACCTCTCCCACCGAAGGCATTTAGAGAACTTCCCCTACACAGAACATCAGCACGAGACCTCTCCTCACCATGCCTCTGCTTTAATTGTGAGCCTCAGCATCTGCACTGCAAACAACTATTTTTTTCCAGGGGTTCATAACTCAAGTTTAACAGATTGCTCTAGGCTGACACATGGTTTCAACTTGGGAGCAAGCATTTCTTTTCTAAACGGCTTTTTCTTCTCTTTTAAATGGTGATTTCTTTTTGGGTTTGCTCGTAATGTATGTAAAATGATTGGGGATGCTTTTTGCACTTGTGTACAGTAACTCAAAAGCAGCTTTCATTGGAACAGTGGAATTTGGCAAGTGAACAGTCAATATTGCCCTCTAATTGCTTTTAGCGTCTTTGCAAAAATAAAAATGTCATTTAAAATGGCTGAGATATTTCAATTTGAAAAGTGGCTACTGAACAGGCACAATAATGGCATGGATTTTTACTCTGCGTATGTAATACACATATTCAGCATAATGTGATCCCTAAAATATACATCTCCAGATTAGGGCTGTACTAATCATTGATTTTATTTTTTTTTTTCACTTCAGTGGCTGAAATAGAAAAATAAAATCTGTCTGGGTTGATACAAAGCATTTTTCCTTCCTCCTCTTCCTCCATGAAAGATCCCAAACATTTTCATCCTTCTGACCCAAATCATAATGTAACATCTCCATCTGGGGGTCCAAAAAATAAAAATACAGCACAAGAAAAAAATACATTAAAAAAAAGCTGTATAAAGCTGTATAAAAAGAGACAAGGACATGATCATGTCCTTCCTCTTCCTGTTCACCTCGCACATCACACTCTGGGAATGTATGCCCCATGTTTTAAGTCCCTCTTCCCTTACCAACCATAAATATATATTGACTTGGGAAGCCTTTAAAACTATCTTAGGAGGATGCAGTTCCTTCACAGTCACTCTCATAGGCTTCTTATGGCCAGTAGAGTCCATCAGCTGAAGAATTCTTTACTTAAAAAGTGAACTTTTGAGTTTCCTCCCAAGATCTGAAGATGGCCCGAGGTACATGCCATTCCTCCACTCTAGATTATGGTCATACTGACTCTTTCAGCAGGCCAATGAATATTCACCAAAACCTTGCATCTCCACCAACTTCGACAACACATCCTCATACCTAGGAGCATGTGGTTACCTGCCTACAAGCGCAGTTATAGGACAGAAAGGAGATGGGAGCACAGACATCCCCAGGTAGAGGGAGGGAGACCTCTCACCTCCCAAGTAACTGCTCTACCAGTGGGGTAATAGGAAGCCAGAAGCTCTGCCTCCTTTCTCTGCTGTTCTGGGTGGCCTTGAACAAGCCCAGACTTTGCCAATGAGTGAGATCTGACAAGTTGTGTGGACATCTGCGGTCCTACACATTAACCAGAGCTTAAATACCTACACGTGACCGGACCAGTAGATACTTAGATACCACAAGGCTCCCTACAGCACGATGTGGTTTTACAGTGCTTTGAACCTCTCAAATGACCACACCAGCTTCCTCTCTCCATCACCAAACAAGTTTTTTGATTGTGGGATTGTTATAAATACACTGTTTGTTTTCATTTGCCATGCATTGTTTTTAACCGGCAAATTGGCACCGCGCTTTTGTCCTTTTCTTCTACACTTGTGAAGATCAAAGCTTTTCTTTATGGTTGGGTTGTTGGTGGTTTGTTTTTTTTTTACAAGAAGCTAAGGATGAGTCTATGTTCATGTGACTCCAGAGCCTGAGGCTTTAGAAATCATCACAGGAATCTCACTAAACATCATGTGTTGACAGCGGTGCGAATAGCGAACATTCACTTGTCTAGTGAAATTGTGTATTAATTCAAGACCATCAAGAACCACGACCAGATTCCTCTCAAAGGCAACAACAAGTTGGGGCGGACAAGCTGGGAGAGAGGGCTGAGCAAACAGGAGTTGTTCAGACCTTTTCATCCCATTGCTGGAGTGCTTTGGTGCAAGGAGTCCTCGCTGGACCTCTCCCATCCACCCCCCCCATCTGAGCCGATCTGCCACAGTCACTAAGAGGCTTTTAAAACGTGGCACCAAGTCACAATACACCATCCTAGGTCTTTTTCTGACAGGTAATCCTCAGCTCCATCTATCCAGATGGAGTTAATTTGGCTGAACTATGCTGACCTGGGTGAAGGATTTTCAAATATAAATGGTACAAATGCAACTTTCTCTGCCAACAAAGTCCTCCTGTGTTACGGTTTCCACCATCCTCCCCCAAGCCTGCCTTATAAGGAGAGCGTTCTTCTACTGGGATTCGTTCTGTCATTAATCTACGTCGTCTTTCAACAATAAAAGAAATATGGAATGAGATTACCAGAATGGATGGCCTGGTGCAGACTAGAGAACACTTCTTTTTAATAGGGATTTAAATGTGACATCAGTTAAATGTCTTGTGCCATCATGTTTCAGCTCTGTTATGTGGGTTCTGGACCTCGCTACCTACTTGGATGTGAATGCGCTGCGCTGATTTAAGGCTTCTCCCCCAGCTGTTCAGAGGAACTGAAATCCCATGCCCTGCTCCAGAGCTCACTCGCTTGGCCAAGGTGGTGGCACGGGGTGGTGGAAGATCTTCCTAAGAGGGATGGGCAGCTGCTCTTCACAGTTCAGCTACATCATCTGCCCGAGTCAGCTGGGAAAGGAGGGAGAACGGGCAGGAAAGGAAAGGGCTGTCTCCAGTACCTGGGGTAGCTTTTGCATAGCAGACCCTTGACCTGCCCGGATTTCTTGTCTCCCTGATGCCCTGGGAAACAGGAATATTCACTCAAGTTACCCTGCTGTGAGAGGAAAATAGGGCCAGTGGAGCAAATGTCTCTTATCCCCAAAGTGACTGTTCTAATTTTCCATTACTTAGGTTTAATTAAAAGGCTAATACCATGATTTACCCTATGGATCCAACTGCAAGAGAAACAGTCTTCGTCCAGCAGTGTTCACACAAGACCTGAAGCTATGGAGTAGAAACCCACTCTTCCTCCTTTCACTAAAACCAATAAGAATTATTTTTCTCTCAAAACCCTCAAACCTCTACTCTGGGGCAAGATGCTGGATACTGGGACTATTTCAACTGACTCTGAGATACAGGGTTTCTGACACTACGTTTTGGCTGCTGTGCTTATCTCCAAAGAAATCACTCTGGGTAGAGGGAAACTAAACGTAGATTTAAAAATAATAATCCCCTCCCTAGCGAGAAGCGTATGTGTTAATTTTCGCTGCTAACTATCTGCCTAATATTGTTGATCAAATCTTTGATTAAAATAACATTAGCAGTTGAGCTGGGTGATAGGGAAGGAACTGAGCAAGTTTGGTTCAGACAGTTATAATAACTTGGATTTCTTAAGTGCTTTGTGATAATACAGTACCCTGAAGAGCTAATATTTGTTCAGTAAGGGCATGCAACATGGTTCTTTTATTTCCTGCCTCTCTCTCTCTCACATGCAGTGATTGCTAGATACCAGGACAAGTTTTTATTGTTTCCCAATAATACTGAGGCAGTACCTAGAGTTTTCACATTTTCATTGTGTGCTTCATAAAGAAGGTAAGATTCTGCTCTTATTCAGAGAAAGCAATCACTGAATAGACAAAGGGAAGAAAAATATCAGGGGAAGAAAAGGCCGGCAAGGAAATAAATACTGTAGTCCTTAAAAATGCTAAATCATCTTCCAGCTCTTTATAATATGCATTGCAGTGATGTCAAGCAGCTACGGTGCTCGGAGCTCTTTATTCAGAGAGTAACAGATATTCCCCATTCCAAAGAATTTATAGTACAAAAGTAGGATGGGAGAGAAAACAGAAAGAGGAAATGACCTGCTCAGCTTGGTCTTGGTTTTGACACACAAGAGGGGAAGGTGTCTGCACAGCAAATGTCCACAGCCGATATACAGAGATGTAAGATGAATGACAGAAGGCAAAGAGCGTATAGGATTTTGTCTCTGGTTATGAGATTCACTGAAGGCTGCGTGGTAGGAATGGAATTCGATGGGGGGCTTGAAAGGAAGGAGGGACAGGGCTTTGCTGACAAACTTGGAGAAGATTAACTTAGCATGAGAGCTAATGGCAGAACATCTTATCCTCTGGCCTGTATTTCCTCTTAGAGAGGAAGGGCAGGACCTTCCACTGAGCCTTTCTTACCCCATAGAATCACTCATTGTTACCTTAAATCGGGAAGGAGTTCTCTTGTAACGCGTTTTTTCAGCCTTAGTGATCCTCTCTTTTTAACGTCTTGGACAAGAGCTTTGTTCAAGACCAAATAAAAGGATTCAAGTCCAGGTGTTACATAGTCAAAGACCAATGCCAAATCAATGCCAACAGGCAAATCAGAGGCAGACATTTGAACTTTTCTGCCATCAAAGAAGCTACTGGAGCTTCTTTCTGCCACAAGAAGCTACTGGAGATGGGTTTCCACTAAATGCTTTTGGTCAGCTCTCTCAAAATAAGATCTCTTTAAGGTGCCTCGGACTGAGCATCCAAGACTGAATGTCCCAGCTCGTACATACTGGTTTGGGTGACTTCCCCATTTTCCACCACAGCTTCACTCATTAGCATTGCTTTCTCTAGAATGAAGACCATTTCTCAGTCCCACGATGGCCGAGGGGAAAATTACAGCCACACAAATACCACTGTGGAAAACTGACTGTGTTGGTCCAACGTCCTTCAGCAGCTGCTCATCTATCCTCACCCAAAGAAACTTCCCACTTTTTAATAATAAAGCTGTTTTGGTACCAGGGAATGCTTTAGATGTCTAAGTATAACACACGGCAGGTCTGGGTGGAGTCACATGAAAAGACAGGGCGCTGCCTAATGCTGTAAGAAACTGGCTTAGCAAAAAAAAAATAAATTAATATATAAACAACTCTGGGAGAAAAAGACAGAACAGCCTGAGGCTTTAACATGGCCCTGACTTGTATTAAATCTATAAATTGATATTGTATACATACAGAATACATGTATATAAATTCTTGCTGCTACTTTCCCAGTTCTGTAATTCCGTGCTGTATTTTGGGGATAATCCTGAGCTGCTGACATTTGAAGACCCCTAGAACCGGGCAATGCCAGGCCACCGACAAACGAGAGATACCGAGCTCATCTGTGTGCCTGTGGCAGTGGCCAACTGTCCAGACATCCTGCAGCCACCCAGGGCAGCAGCTGAGTGGGCTGCCAGGTACCTGAAAATCCCAGGCATACAGACACAAGGGACAGGAAGATGACAGATAACTTGCAAAAGACAGGCTTTATCACTCAAAACGATTGAATCTGCAGGTATGAGATAATAATGCTTGAGTTCCTTGCTTGCCAGAGCAACAGATCTATGGAGGTAAAATCTACATGATTTCAAAATTACTATCTGAGGGAAAGCTGGAAAAGCATCTCAAGCTCTTCTACTGTTCCCATGGAGCTGGAAATTCTGATCCCATGATGTTGGCAAGTAAGAGACTCATCAGACACAACCCTAACCCAACCATCACTGGCAACCCCCTAAACCCATATCCAACTCAGTGGCAGCTCTGAAAGATGAGGTGAAAATTAGATCCTGAAGACCAAACACAGAAGAACATTCTTGGAAAATATTCAATCTACCTGTCTTCTTACTCACTCACTATTATTTACACCATTAGCTTAATTCTCTGACATGTAAGAGAAACTGGTTTTCTGAATTCTAATGGCGCTCAAGAGGCAACCAAGATCTCAGAGAAGAGAACTCCATCCTGAAGGAATGTTTCACCTTCCACTTTTGAAGTTGATGGTAACATTCCTATTATATGAAGAGTATGATTTTATTCTCCACATCAAAATGTTCCTCTAAGTCCAGCCCTTTTTAATTGCTGAGGACTGTAACAAATGCAACATGCAATGCTCTAGTCCTGCATTTACACTGTCTACACCCTTGGGCATTCAGAGGGGTTTCTTCTTCAGATATAAATATATATATATATATATATATACACACAGACATATGCATCACACACACACATATTTATAAATACATTCAAGCATAAGACTGTATTTATGATATGAAGCGATTGCTTTCCTTTTAATACCCAGCTCATGAATAATTTGGGAAGACCGAGGTATTTTCTCCTGCATTACAAGACTTAATTGTTCGGCTTCCTCATTTATCTTTGGCTCTGATTTGCAATTTATGCCTTTGCACAGCTTTCAGATATCTACCATTTCTTTTGTCCCTTGCCCATAACATTTAATTTCTCTCCCACTGATTATTTATCTCTGTAATTTAAAGCTATATTATTTAATGCTACAAGCTATAAAGTGTTTGGGGATGCCATTTGTATGAAAGATGCTGCACGAAATAGAACTGTATTGTCCTATGACTCCAAGTTCTTCATACGTACAGTATGTACCACTTCCACAATCATGGCCCGACCATCTGTTCCATATCAATATATTGTTTATTTTTTCAGGATATCAAACTGTACATGCTTTGAAATATACAGAAACAGAAGTACTTTTTTTTTTTTTTTTCTGCTGAAATGTTTGATCTTTAGTGTCTTAAACTAAAAGGAAGCAGAAAAAGCTTTTGCTCAAGTAGCAACAGTGACCTCTAGTGTGTTTTTAAAACTTCTTCCATTGAATTTACAGCCATTGTTCCTTTAACCTTTAGGGCATTATTTAAGAACAATTTTCCGGATAGTATTTGGACTAATTTTCTTATTGACTCTAGTCTATACCAGAACGTGATTCTTGGGCGATCTTCTTTTATCCTCCTAATCTATGGTAAAGTAAGTGTGTCTTCATTAATGACTGTAATTATCATATATAAAGTTGTCATTTAAATGAGCAATCATCTCTCTCTCACACACACATACAGACACACACAAATTGAGCTTTATTTGTAGCAGGAATTGAAATTTGGCTAAATATCCTATTTAGCTTCAAGCAGTAAACATCAGGAGCACAGATTGCAATGGTTGACAGAGTTTGTCAGCCAAGACCACAGTTGGGTTTTATTCACCCCCTCTAGTTCATTTTTTTTCCCTTTTTTTTAAAACCATACTAGTCTATACCACGCACAGATTGTCTTTCAAATGAGGAATGTTGCAAGAACACTCCATAGTGCATACAACTGTTAAACTGGCACTGCTGTCATTCTAAGCCTGTGTCAGCACTTCCAATCTAAGCTGCTATTTTCAGGAGTTTAAAATTCAGTTACATGAGCTGTTATGCACTGGCACTTCATGCACGTGGCCCTTCAGGGAAGAAGGTTATTCTGAACCAGAGAAGCATGTGTTGGTGTTATGGGGGGATTTCTGTGCGGGTGGGTGTCTGGGCATTAGCACGGGTCTGGAGGCCTGATCATTGAGCCCCGTTAAACTTTTAGGAAAGCAAATAAAAGATCTCCCTAAGACAGCTACTTTCCCGGTCCTCCTACAGATGTCCAAGCCAGCCTTCCCTTCAAATAAGATGCTTCTCTAAACTCTTTTGATTTTTAAAAAGAAAAGGGAATTGATGAAGCTGGTTAAGTCCGGTAGTCATTAGATAAAAGTCCTTGCAAGAGAACAGACCTGGGGATACATTTTAAAAGCAAAGTACCTGCAGACTCTGTGCGAACAAAACTACAGTCTCAAAGAGTAGCTGAGCCCACATACATACTAACAGAAACCTGTGTTCTGCACCCTAAAATGTTTGTCACATAGGCAACAGTATTTTAAAGCATGACCTTGACTTTACTCATGTTTTCATGTTCTTACAGAAACACCTTCCCCATAATGCTTTGCCCGAGCCCCAGTTCAGCCACCTTTCATGCTTAACCTCAAGCAAGTGATCCCAGTGCAACTATTCACATGCCTAATGGAGGATGCAACCTCGACTGTCTTGCTGCAGCTCCTGTTTTGCATCACCAGACAAAGAGCTTCTCTTGTTCCTTTGTTTCAGAGGCAGGGATCCTTGTGATCTATCAAATCACTAAGATGCATTTTTTAAGAAGAGAAGATGACAAACCAGGACTCCATCTTTCAGTCATGGTGCTGAACTTTCAATTTTCCTTCCCATAAATGTGTGAACTGGGGATGGTGATGGCCTTAATTTGATTCCTCTAGTTTTTCTCAAGTAGTGACAGCACCCTAATGCCATTTTTAATTTTAATTTAAGGGTGTCTGGATCCATTCAAAGCTAAGGAGGAAAAGCTTTGCTCACATATTTAGATAAACAAATGAGTTTAAGAAATCCAGGAAAAAGATGCAAAGGGATGATAATGTGTAGAGCTTCATCACATTGCTGAATGCACTGCTGTGGAGGAGGAAAGTCAGATTTCTGCTTGGCTAATGGAAATGAAAAAGAGCAATAAGGAAAAAAAATGAAGTTGAAGAGGTCCCAAATGGGTCTCATGAAGGACTTTGGACCTACTTTCCTTGCACATCTTGACTTCCACTGGTGAAAATCAGGACTTGATATTGAAAAATGAACATCAGGAAGTGGAGGTCAGATCTTGAGAGTGGCACCGTACCTGCAGCCTGAGAGCAGGACAAGAGCAAAATGCTGCCCTGCTTTCTAGAGCTGGCATGCATGCATCTGAAGTGGACAAAACATTTTCTGACCTCTGGGAAACACAAGTAGGACATCAAGGCTCTAGCATGTTTGGGGAAAGAGGGACATTTTCTGCTGGCCAACCTCTGGTTGGTCCAAGGAAGGAGAAGGGAAGAAGGTGGCCGAAGCTAAGAACACGAGCCTTTCCCACAACTGGGAGTGAAACCAGCATCTCCAGGAGCCCTGACCATAGACTCGTCTGCACGTCTGGTCTTGTTCAGCCCATATTCCCCAAACCTGGCATTGTTACCACTCCTGCCCCTGTAGCTTTCCTGATAACCCACTTTGCTGAACTGGGCCCTACCTCAGCAGAGCACATCCAGCTTTCAGGCTGGTCCTTCCTCTCCAGCTGAACAAGATCCCATACCAGGCTGAACAACATTGTCTGCTGAATGCTGGCTTCTCCTAATAGCAAAGCAGAGCTCTGAGAGTTTTCAGGGCTTTTCTTCTTTTCCCCTTACCCAGTCTGTAAACAGCATAAATTAGTAATCAAAAAGATACAGCCCTCTGAATCTTTTATGATGGTGTGAGCGGAGAGAAATTTGCAGACCAAAGGCTCTAATACACACATATTTGTAAAGGTCTCCTTTGTTTAAGGAGAAGAGTGAAAAGGCTGGAGGCTCATCCCTCCCCTCACCTGCTCTTTGTGAGTTAATTACAATCTCAATAAGCCGCCTGTCTCAGGGTCTTTCTTCAGGGCACTCTCCTGCACAATACCACAGATCTACATCAATTATCTCTGAAATCTCTTTTATTACTTGCTTTTAAAATGCCCACTTGTACAAAAGTTATGCCGCAGCCCCAAATAACTTGAAATGCTGCTGGAGCACAGGATTCTTGATTCTTCTTTCCTTTTGCTCATCTCCCTGAGCCAACATATATATATTAATGTGTACATATTATACATATAAGATAGATGTAAGTCCTCTAACAGCAACAGAGTGGAGGGAGCCCACGCTCTACATTAGTAACCATGTGTCCATCGTTTATTCCCCCAACATTAGAAGTTTGGAGGGACTGCTGAGATTTTGTGGAGAGCAAAGGGTCTCTGCAGACCGATGCCAAATCCTGAAATACAACCTCCTCTTGTGCTCTGTGCAGACGGCAACTCCCTCTCTGAGCAGAGATCTGTGGGCTGAAGCTGGACTGAATCAAGTTCATAGTTTCAGGCCATTTCCAGCAGAAGGGCTGCTCTGCTTCAGCCTGAGGTCCCTCGGCCTGATCGCTGCCTCTGGCACTACCTCAGTAAGAGAAACTCAGGGAAAAATCATTCTGTGATTCTGTGATTCTGTGAAAAAATGGGGCCAGGGAAGCATGATCCTTTCCTGGTTACAGCGTCCTGCTTTCTAAAATCAATGGCCCCAGGGTTTGCCAACCTCGAGGTTCCACCTACTTCATTAATAACCGCCAATGGACCTCTTCTAATAAAGTTGCCTAATCCCATTATTTTATTTATTTTGAATCAACTTGTTCTTCAGGTCTCCTCAGCATCCTGCATTGATGAGTAGCACAATTTCATTATGTGCTGTGTGAAAAAGAACTTCCTTTTGGTCTTGGTTTTTTAAAACCCCCTGCCTTGACCATTTCTGGGTGCATTCCTGGTTTTGTCTTTCTTTCTAGGCTGAATGTGCCACAGGGCTCCATGGAACCAACAAAGCCCACACACAGCAGTTGGACAGGAGAAACCTCAGGTCTTCCCTGGCACAAACTACAGGAGATGTTGGTGTGGGAGAGGTGCTCTAACCATTAAGCAATCCCTGCCAGCTTCCACAATTACGGTAGGACCCTGACTTGTGAAAACTTCCATCATATCCCCGTGCACAAGACCCTTGCAGCAGCTAAAGAGGGCAACAAGCGCTGACCTACCTCAACCCCAGTTACACAAGGCATGAGTTTTATGGAAGCAAGAAAAAAATGAAACAGAGAAGTGGAAAGTAAAATAAAAATAGCCTAATTTGCACATGTTTGAGCCCTGGTTCACAGAGAGTTGAAGAGGTGCTTCCCTAGCTTAAAAGAAATAAAGCAACTATTCCTGGGGTCAGGTCCACAAGCACAAACACTCACTTTATGTCCAAATACTGGCAAATGTAGATTCATGTTATTAGTTTGGAGTTAAGTAACAGTGTTCACGATGGTGCTGAACAAAGCCATTGTCTCAGACATACATGTGCAGAGAAGAGAAGCATCCTCCCTGCTAAGCACGTGCAAGTCTGCTGCAGAGGGATTCTTCTCCCAGGAGTCTCTGAGAAGGTCTGGCAATGATGGCATCTTACCTGGGAGAGCTTTCCCAAACGGCAGTCTTTTTACACTTGATGAAGTTTACATCCTCTAGTTCATCTTTTAAAAAGGACGGTCTTACTAATTGTAATTTTAAAAATTAGGTTCTTTCTCCAGGAAAGAGGAAGGAGTTGGGGATGGGGTGAGGGAGGTTCAGGATTTCAGGTGAGGCAGGTTCAGTATTTCAATGGAAAGGGGATAGTAGAAAAAGAAGTCTTCCTGAATATAAACTAAACATTGATGTATTAAAGACTAACTTTATTATTTTTCCTTGTTCTTTTTTCCCCTCCCAATAGATAATTTGTTCCCATCCATCTAATTGCATTGCTTTGCTCAAGTTATGTGTGATTTTTCAGAAAACCCAACTTCAGTCACTTCCCAAGTAAGAAGAAATCGTACTGGCTGCAAAGGTATCAATATTTCATCAGGTCTTTGTTCAGCACTGGTTTTAGCTTTTCTTAATGGTACACTTTACCAGGCAGCTTTTTCATACATCATTAAACAGCAGCTATAGCACTAGTGCCCTGTTTCTGATTTACCGTAGATAGTAATGTTTAAGATCACATTAAACACCACACATGCTCTCAGCTATTTGAGCAACATCAGAGTAATGAACAGTCAATAGTCTTACTAAATTAGTACCCTTTGGAGCTCTCGTTACTGAATCAAATGAGTATCTTTGGTCCTCTGGTGAAGGCAATTCTAATGTGAAATAATGAATTTAGTGTCTAATCAAAACTTAGAGGTTCCTTTTCCCTTCTGACTTTCAAGAGTAAATTATATAAATTATGTAGAATAGATCTAATACTTCCAGCACCCAAGTCCTGCAAGACGCTGCTGGATAATTACAAGTGATTGGGACGCCAAGGTCCAGCCACACATCAATAAAATCTGTGAGGGGGACAAAGGTAGAAGAGCTGTTCTGGGGTTACAGACATCAACAACATAGGGTTTGAGTTCTCTTCCCAGTTCTGCCAGAGACTCTGGACAACAACACCACGTAACCTATTTGTACTTCCACCTCCTCTCTGCAATGTAAGAATATCACCACTTCCTAATCTAACCTGCTTTTTATGGTATCCATGCAGTAACATGGAAAAAGTTTTTTACAGTAAGGGCCCAGCAACACTAAATCCTCCCCACTGATGTATAAAAATGTTGCTGTTAGTAACTGCAAGAGTTCTCTTAACTAGAAGGAAACAGGAGGCAGGAATCAAGATAAAATACCAGTAATCATCAGTAAATAACCTGCAGACCCTGGCCAAGATTTTCTGAACACAGGAGCCTGGCACTCACCCCCCTCAATCTAAATATGGAGTAATATTTTCACAGTTGCTGATCCACCAGCAGATTCCAAGTTACTAAGCACCTAAGTACGTATGTAGATGTCCAACTTCACATTCCTTTTTTATTTTTTAACTCATAATCCCTATATAGTTGAAGAGCTAAGTCTTTGCATTGATCTCCATAGAAACAATACAGGGCTCTGAAAGAACAAACCGTACCATATAATCTAGAAAGCAGATGCTTTAGGAAAGCTGTGCCATTGGCTGATGGGACAATAACAAAGGGAATAGAATTTAGGCTAAATTTAGAGGAAATTATGTTTTCTCTTCCTTGTCTTCCATTTGCACAATATATCACCTACCAATAACGTCATTAGCCTTTTAAAGCGCTCTACAATTCCTTGCAAAGACAGCACTGTAGTTTTTTAATGAAAATTTATGTTTCAGAAAAACAGCTCCATGATGCAGCCTCAATAATCCTTACAAGTCACTGTTCTTATTCTCAATGCTATCACTCTCTTAATCAGGATGGTCCCATCTTAAATTAAGAACGTGGCGTGAGGGTTGTATTTAAAGGCTAACCATGCCTGAGCAGCACTTGAATTTATCATTACATATTTTTTAAAGTTCTGTGGGAAGTGCTTTCAGTTCTAGAGACAGAATTAAAAAAACTCCGAGTTAGAGAGCTAGGTTTTCTACCTCTTTCAAAAATCTCCTTATTCACATTCCACCTGGTCCCAGCAGATGACAAACGGGACAGAACTACAACTGGAGCCTCTGTGCTTTAAGCCAATCTCTCAAATACTGGACCTGAAAATAGCACGAAACACCTTGTTCATGCTTTGGGGGTTCCTGACAAAGCTTTAGGGCAAAGCTCATAACATATTCTTCCATCAAAGGTGCTGGTTGCTGAAGTTTCTGTGTAATACTTCAAGATACCACTGCTACCTTTAACTGTGTGGTGTCATCACGTCCTCAGACAAAGCCCTGCTTTGACCCTCATTATCACCCACCTCCCCCAGAGTTTTCAAAGGGAATTTTCACTGAGGTTGTGCACCTACAAATCTGGACTTCATTGGAAATTCCAGCCTTGTTATTAAACACACAAGATGACCACCTAAACATCCTAGTTTTGCACTTCACCTAGACTTCCAAAATTTTGATTCTTAAAAGCTTTGACAACCGCTTTATTCCCTCCCTAGGCACAATGTCTGTCCCACCAGTTTTTGCTCCCTAAAAGGAGCAAAAGGAGCATCTGTTTTCTCCAAGCCTATCCAGCAACTTAAAAGACATTTGTTGCACATGTACCTGTATAAAATCAGGTGGGTGAATCACTGTGCTGACATGCCCACTTCCCCTTCTAATAGTGAGAGATACAGAAAAATACAGCAAGGAAATGCAGCTGAAACTTCTTCCTCAAAAGGTTTACATTTCCCTTCGCAAAATGCTTCTATTTTTATTCACATTTTAGCTTCTCTGTCCCTTTTTAAAAGGCTCTCTTTTCTGCAGTGATGTAAAACTGCAGCATTTCTGTATGAAACTGAAAAACAAGTATCTATCAGAACCAATCCTTTTTTCCCTGCCTCTTCCACAGCAGGGTCAAACATGGCCATGACCAACCGTGTGTGCTTGTGCATGGTGGGGTGGTGATGGGGAGCTTTAGTGATGCTTCCCAAGATGCCCTTCACTGCACAGTGTCTCTTTGACCCAGGAGTGGTACCCAGGGGGAATGATGTAAGATGTTTCTGCAGAATGGGGTAGGTTCTGCAGCATGGGGCAGGTTCTGCAACATGCTGTGACCATGTGGCTATGTTAGTGGCAGACCTGGGCTAGGGTCATTGCAGGACAAGGTCCAGGACTGCTACACTACAGCCCAGGGTCTACTTCAGCCACGCTCAACTCACAGTTGAAAACAACCCTGTGCAGCAACAGGCTTTCACTGAAAGCACTTTGAAGGCAAGAGAAAGATACTATCGATTACAGAGGGCTTTGGATGAAGCCAATGCAGAGGAAACTGAACTGATACTTATCATAAACAAGGAGGCTGCTTTTCTTTCCTGCCTTTGATTGATTTTGTCAATCACTTGTGATACCTTGCTACTTTCTCCTGCATAAGGCTTAGCTAGAGAGCCTCAAAGAGAGCAAATGATGAGGAATTGTGTTTGAATGAAGAGAATTACTTTCATGTTTTCCACCAGCCCTTGTTTTCTCTGGGCTCTTAAATCCCTTCTCATGCCCAAATCCTGCAACAACACGTATCTTTAACTTTGCAGGCAGTTGTTTGTCAGTTCTGGATTCAATAGGCACAGAAAATAGCTGTACAAGCCTCTGCATGTTTAGGACCTCGAGTGCTCACAGTTCTATTAATAGCAATAATTAGCACAGACTAATCCATGAGGAGAAATCAAACTAGGGCTTTGGTTTAATTTCCCTGAACTGTAAAAACAAATAAACAACAACAACAAATCCCTAAAAATGCCCTTTATTACCTGAATGTCTCATTCTTTTCCAGGGAGCTCCCAGAACCCTTTGCATTCTCTGAAGGCTACAGCTCCTGGCACGCGAAACATCAATTTTGAATCCTCTTGGCTTCTGCAGGCATGAAATTCGCTGGAGAAAATGCAAGAAGTTTCCTAACCTTCATTGGTAGGAAGGTTCCAGTTTCCTTCATCCTAACACATAAATCCATATTTGCTCTTCATCTGACAAGCCTGTGAAGGGCTTATATATCCTTACAGGACTATCCAAGGTTCTACATATTTCTCATCCTGCTTAGCAATCCCAATTGTACACAACGCTTAAAGTTTCAGATCCATCAAGCTGTCATTCCTACTATCCATGTGTAGAGAGGTTTTGGCTCAAGTTCCAAGTTTATGAGCAAGATTAAATCAGTGCTAACATCAGGTTCACATTTAATTCTTTAGAATAGCCGTGTTCTTACAAGATTTTGACCTCAGCAAGACAAGAACTCTGGGAGATGAGCTCCTCTCATGAGGTTTCTGAAGTCTGTAATGGTGGAAATCTCCCAAGACACATCTTGATGATTTATCCCATCCATCTGTGACCAAGCACAAAGGATTCTGGTTGCCTCACTGAAAGCTACATATCTACAAACCTGAAACTCCTACTCCATGAAATGTAGGGAAGTATTGAATTTGGGGGGTGGTAAGACCCATTCCCAGTTCTAAGGTTCCCACAATTTCCTGGAGAGCATGATATATTGGTAGGATAAGGCATACTTACTTTATTTATCAGCTATGAGAGACTGTATGAGATTTAATATTCCTTTATTATTGGTTGCTAAATGTTGTTCAAAAACTTAAAAAGCAAAATAAATCAATAAATAAGGTACTTCTGAGCCAAATTCATCTGAAGTCAAAAAGAGACATCTGGGAGGTTACTGCAAATACTTTAGAGCAACATTTATTCACTCACTCATTCAGTCTGGTTTTAAAGGAATTGGATTCAATTATGTTTTCACCTTTTCCATGTTTTCTTTCTGTCAGAGTTCTAGCGAGCAAGTTTGCTGGCAACAGTGTTTTCAGAATGAAAGCACTGAAGAACTGTCTTAGCAAGTGTTTTAAGTACATTTGCTATGAATATTCAAACTCGATGCCTGCTCCTAAATGCGACGTTTATCCAGTCAAAGAGAAGTGATGCTTCACAGCCTGTTTGGCCAGGCAAAACTGACAGACCCTGAACATGCGGCACCCACAAGGAGCAAGGAATAGATCACTCATTACTCAGGGAGCAGACACACTCAGAACCACCACAGGGGCAACTTTTGCCTGCCCCTGCCATGCCATGCTGATGCTAGTGGGAATATCATTGCTGACCTTTGTAAATGGATCGTACCTCCAGGAGCAAGAAACAAAGAGGCAGAATAAATAGTTTACATTTAATATTTAGCAAAAGCCAAGGTGAGGCGTGTGTGGCAAAATCTACAGGAGGCTGAGCCTCCGTGCAGACTTGTACTGAATGCTGATGCCACAGAAAATCAAGAGCCTCATCCAGGCTGAGCAGCCAAAGGCAGCTGGATATAGAATCACAGAATCATAGAATCATTTAGGTTGGAAAAGACCTCTAGGATCATCAAGTCCAACCTTTGCCCAACATCTCCCTGACCCCTAGATCATGTCTCAAAGCGCAACAGCTACTTGTCTTTTGAACACCTCTAGGGATGGTGACTCCACCACCTCCCTGGGCAGCCTGTTCCAGTGCTGACCAAAGCAGGAAACACTCCCATACGCATCTTTGGCTACAGAATATGGCCCACAAGCCCAGATTATAGCCAGCCTGGGCATTCCTATGCTGAGGGGGGTGTTTATGTTCTCATTTTAAAGGTGTATTCACTGATAGGAAGCCCTGCCCATCCTTACTTGACTCCAAGGAAAAGTCAGGCTCAAGTAGCTGTGACACATGCCCCTGAGAGAGATTCCACACAGACTTTCTAGACACATCTGTAACCTTGCAGGACACCACTGTTTCTTGCTAGATTGCAAAAAAAAAAAAAAAGGGGAAATAAGGTACTACACATACTCAAGTCACAAGAGCTGAATGTACACACATAGGGTATATTGGTACAAAGGGCCAGATTCTCCAGCTGCTGTGTATCAGCCTAACTTCATAACGAGGTTCAGAAGTTCTCAGTCTGGCCCACAAGCACTTGCACACAAGGTTCAGAATCATTTCCCCAGCTCAGACTGTTTGCCCTCCTGATGGGAATGGGGGGCGGGTTGGATCATCCCAGGGAAAAGGAAATTTAAATGTTCAATCATGGTTATTGATGCACACCTCTCTCACACAGGTTCATGTACTCAAAAGGCATTTCTGGATACTGCTGTCCAAACCAGTGTTTTTCCTTCGTGTGTTCTGGGCTAGAATATCTGCTTTGAAGCAGCTATCATAAATGCCAAAGAAAATGTCTAGGAAAAGGTTGTTCTGGTGGGATCCAGCCACTTCCTAGTGCTGATCAAATCAAGCTCAGAAGTTGGCTAGACTGTGCTGGCTACTACGAGGCTCCCTGGAAATCATCTGATAAATGAAGATGGAAACCTCTCCATTCCCTAAATAGTCCTGCATGAGGACTATTTAGGATGAATGATTCTAGAGAGAGATGGGTAAGAAGGGAAGACACAGGTATTCCAACAGCTGTGTGCTGCTTTAAGAATCTTTTAAATGGAGAGTGTCCACTGCTACCACATCCATCACATTTAGGATTTCAAAGCACCTGAACTAGACTGCTGCTCTGATTAGCCCTTTGGGCAAGCCTTCCTCTTTCTGCCCTTTGACTGTGCAGACCCCCTTTTGTACCATAAGATGGATAAAAGCTGGCTAACAGCCTGGAAAATACAGCGTCAGCTTAGCTTGTGCTGTGTCTCTTCCATCAGCTGGACACATCAAACAGATACTGCTGGACAACTGATTTCTGTTAGCAAAGAGAGTTTAATGCAGGTTTGCATCCCTCCTCCTTTATCCTTAGATAAATGGCATGACAGAAGGCAAAATTGCTTCCTGTTCTCCAAGAAAACCTAATGGGAGGAAAAAAATTGAGTATGTTCATATCATTGCCAATAGCTGTATGAACTTCAGTTGCAGCAATATGTTCTGGATGAAAGGGATGAGAGATAAAAGTTAGTGGAGATATTATCCCTCTGTCTCATGCCAGATGGGCAGATTCTTTTCTTCATGTTTTGCTCAAAGTAGTGGGCATGTCTGCAGCCCAGTAGCACAGCCTCAAAGAACAGTAGGGGCCTGATTCACCTTCCCAAATTCGGGTGCCTCCAACACAGATACTAGTCTCTGAGCCACTTGAAGAGACTTGCTTTATATTGACAGGACATTGGCAGGACACCTCATCCTAAAGCAGGTGTTGGATTGACCCCAAAAGCTTCTCTATTGGTTCCCTGTCTATGAAAGAAGTCTTGACATGACATCTCTATACAGACCCAAAGGCAGGTGAGATGAATGCTATTACAGGTACTATTTAGGTATGGAGTTAATGCTCAAAGACTAACCTGCCAATTTTGAATACTGTAATTTGTCACAATTATATCGAAAGCTGGAACACCAAAGACATATCCTGCATTTTTTATTCCTAAAATAGAAATAAAAAAGAAAGTCTTCCCACACTTTGTCGTAGTAGTTTTACTTCTGTTCCCTCTCACTTCTGGCTTGGCCAGAAATAATGGGGTTTTTTCTCAGGGTGCCTAATCAACCTTTCTTATGATATCACTGCCTTTGATGATGTCAACCAGTGAATGAATTATGACTCCTAATATTCTGACATTCCGTGTTAGACCCAAAGGTAGCCAAGAAATGCAAACAGATATGAAAAGAGCTTAAAAGCATAATTGCAACTGTATTCACAACTGATAGCAGTTTTCTAGCCCGTGGTTGAAATGGGCTGATGGGCTACACCAATATTTTCCAGTATGAAAAACCAGGGCAAAATAGTAGCAACCTGAGCTGCTAGATTTTTTTTCTCTCTAAAAAGTTCTAAATGTTCCTATCTTGCACATCTCAAGTCCCTTTTCACCACACCAGCCACCCTCCTCGTAGATGGCAGATTTCACCTTTTTGTTCTTAGAGGCAAAACTGTCCAATTTCACCCCAGTTTAATTTCCTCTGAAACTGGAGAATTCAACCCAGGGGGGATCTGCGGCCAGTGACTTCCTGCTAGAAATGCAAAGTGTTTTGCAAGCTTGGACAACAACTGCTAAGAGCAAGGGGCCAGAATCACCTTGGCACTGCTCTATTTCTATGCCGCCATAATAGTACTTTAATCAACAAGCAGAACTGGCATAAAGCACTGATGCATCAGGCCCATCATATAGAGTACACCCACTTAATCAGGTAATCAACTTAATCAGGACACTTCCCAAGGAACCAAATTAAGCCTAATGACACCAAGTGGCAAGGACTGCTGCTTAATTGGGATAGTAATTCTGCTTATGGTAATTGGGATGCCTGCAGGTGATTAAATGGTACTGAGCGAAGAAGAGACAATCTCTGTGATGCTCAGAGGCTGTCAGTGATTTGTCTCTCCTCAAAAGCCTCTGTCAACAGCAGATCAGCAAAACAAAACTTTTATAATCCTCTTGTTTGGGCATTTCAAGATGGAAACAGGAGCAGAGAAGCAAAAGAGAAAAGACCCTGGAGATTCCTTAGGCCAGTCTGAATCTGACACTAGGGCTAGGATTGAAACAAATGACCAAACAACAACAACAAAATAATCAGAACAAACCCAATAAATACAGAGAGATCTTTATCTGGGGAAGATGTAACTTCCAGTTATTAAAAGCTGCTTTTCACCTGCTTTTTTGCCTGTAGCTGACATTTCACAGCACAGCAAGAGTTCAGTGAAATGCAAGTGCTCAGACTCAGGGAAAGTGAGGACTTCTTACAAATAAGGAGTCCTTACACTTGAGGAGCAAAGGAGGGGGTCACAGAACTGCTTCCCAGGATTTCCCATGCTATTTCAGAGCACAGAAACAAACCATTTGCAATGTACAAAGAGACAGATGGCTGAAACCCCCAATTTAAAAATATTTATTGTAAAAACTTTTAATATCTGTAATTGCTATATGGAGTAGGCATGAGATGTCCTAAAGTTAAAATGTGTCCTTTCTTTGAAATAGTTCTTGGAGATCTTAAAGGTCACCTGGAACTAGGTTGCTGATATAACAGCAGCCTCCAGAGTCATCACACAAGGCATGGAGGAGCATTTCAGAGTCCAAGACTTAAATGTCACTTTTTAAAGTGCTTTTTATTTTCCACTGGCCACTTTGGACCCTGCAATTAGTCAAACTGCAGGGTCTCACAGAGCATTCCATTTAAAAAACATGGGGATGAAGTGCAGTTTGTCCTACACATTTGTGAAAATAGAGAACATCTTGGTTTGTTTCACTTCTCAATCTCTCCCACAACATTTGCCTAGCCACCAAAACTGCACAGATTTATGGCGTATCTTTCTTCACAGCTCTACATTGAGATATACCCCTGCTACTTCTCCTGCTCACCCACCAAAGCAGTGGCCATTAAAGCTGCCTGGTAGCACAAGCTTGGAGAGCACTGGCTGCATCAAGAGCTGCGTGTCCCCACAGCCACCCTGAGACAAGGACACTCCCTAAGCCCCCTGCCCTCAGGATTTACTCAAGTGAAGAATAATGTATCGCCTTTTTTTCACTTCAGAGCAAAGAACGACCAATTCAAACTGAGATTTGCATCCCCATCTCTCCAAAATATGTGTGCGGAAAGGGTGAGTGGGAGGTATGAGGTTTTGGAACTAGAATTTAGGCAAAATGATCTCATCTTGCTCAGATCTCTCTTGCAGTTTGAGCCACCCATGCACATCCAGAAGTGACACAGATGGAAATAGGAGCTGTAGGAAATGGCAGTTAGAAGTCGGAGACCCTGCACTACTTTTGCCTTTGACAGCTGTGATCACCTCCTCATAACCAGTGTTTACTACAGAGTTGGAACCAGGGAACCACATAAAGGACAGAATCATAGAATGCCAGGCTAGAAGGGACCTCAAGGATCATCTAGTCCAACCTTTCAAGATAGAAAAATACAGTTTAAATGAGCTGGCTCAGCACCCTGTCAAGCTGAGTCTTAAAACTGTCTAATGTAAGGGAATCCACTACTTCCCTTGGGAGACTATTCCAATGCTTAATTGTTCTCATTTTAAAGAATTTTCTTCAGGACACCAATCGGAATCTCTCCAAGAGCAACTTGCAACCATTCCCCCTTGTTTTTTCCATGTGACTCCTTGTAAAAAGGGAGTCTCCTTTGTCTTGATAGCCACCCTTTATGTCCTAGTACATGGTGATAAGGTCTCCCCTAAGCCTTCTTTTCTCAAGGATGCTTTTGGAGGGCTTGTAACATAAGCCCATGTGAATTTGCATATGTATGTATGCATTGCCCCTGCCCAGGGAAATCCTCGTGCTGCATGAATCACATTCAACAATTGTCTCGTTGTGGCTGAATGGTGTCCCTCATCTGCAATATTCCACTTCTTTGGAGAAGAGAAGGCTCAGGGGAGACCTTATTGAGGTCTTTCAGTATCTGAAGGGGGCACACAAGAAGGCTGGGGAGGGACTTTTCACAAAGGCCTGTAGTGATAGGATGAGGGGTAATGGCTTTAAACCGGAAAAGGGGAGATTTAGATTGGAAATTATAAGAAAATTCTTTACCCTGAGGGTGGTGAGACACTGGAACAGGTTGCCTGGGGGATGTTGTGGATGCTCCATCCCTGGAGGTGTTCAAGGCTAGGCTGGATGGGGCCTTGAGTGACCTGGTCTAGTGGGACGTGTCCCTGCCATGACGGGGGGTTGGAACTAGATGACCTCTGAGGTCCCCTCCAGCCCAAACCATTCTATGATTCTATGATTCTTTCAGAAAGGTGGATTTGTACCCTGCCACATGGCTACTTTTTTTTCCTGGGCTTTGCTATGCTTTTCTTTCATCACACACTTTGTGACTCAATGTGTTCAGTGCATACCTGTATGTTTTCAGGTAGGCTGTTCTTTACATGATACTTAGTACTGAGTATTATAAAGGATAACTTGGTCTTACTTCCACAAGCATTTAATCCACTTGTTCCTGATTCATTGTCTTGTCATGTTATTAGCTTCATTAGGGGAATGAAAGAAATGTGCAGCGTGAGAAGAGAGGAGAGATTCAGATTCCCATTTGCCTTTATCCAGTTGCACTAATTCCCAAAAAAGGACCATCAATGGCAAAGGAAGAGAATGAAGCCCTAAAAGGTGAATTCTTATGTCTCTAAATACCTCCAAACGGACAGACCTCTGCCCACTTGTGCTCCTCTGATTCAGCCTACCTACACGAGGGTCCTCAGAGGATGGCCAACAGGGAACAGCTCTGACATGGTCCCAAAATACAACGTTTGTGTTTCCTGCTTTTATTGAGCACTCTAGCAGGAATTTCCCCTTCATTCCCTGCCAGTTCCACCAGGCTCCAGGAAGCAGACAGCAACTGCAAAGGTTAATTGCTCTTAACTAAGATCTTCCAATATGGGCAGAGAGGCTGCGAGAGCCCCACTGCTGCTGTGTTTGTCGGGATGCAATTTGCCACGTGTGCTCATTGACTCACTGCTCTCACTCCCTCCTCTCACCACTTTTGCCTGTTCTGCATCACGTCCAATAAGGCCAAACTTGCACAGCGGTTGCTGGTGAGCCCAGCAAGAGGAGCCCCTCCCCCATTAGCACTTACAAAATACGATAAATAAATTCTAATAAATATATCTTCAAATCAAAACCATTTTGAGCTGCTTAACTGAGTGCATATCTAGTCCTTTGTACACATATTTGTACAAAGTGTTGCCTGTAATTTTAAAGATGCTTGCCTCAGGGAGGTTTCGTTTTTCCATTGAAGTCCCCTTGATTTACTGTACGCAATATGTTACAGCTTCCTTATTTGCTCCTTTGGGACAGTTACTGACAGTAAATCTCTATTAAAATATTCTTCCATATGGTTGCATGAAAATTTTATTGCAGTGAGCCTGAGGCTGAAGGTCACAGCTGAGTAGCTGCAGTTAAGTATTGCAGTCTATGGACTCTGAGGTACATCTGTTCTGGGAGCTGGAGCAAAATTAGAATTTTACTGTCAATAGCAGTTCTCCAAAACTAGTTCCATTTGTTTACCATCGCAGGCCCATAGCAAGGCAGCACCCGCCATATATGTGGCTGTGGCTACATGATTTAGGTCTTTAGCTCTGATCCAAAAATTACAGAATCTGGAGGTCGCTGGAGAGAGTCCCTAATGTATATTTCATTTACGAGACATGAAAATTTAATTTTCTCTCACGTGATTTGACTCTATCGCTCGCTCAGACGCTTTGCAGCGTGGGCTTCCCTCGTCATTGAAAGCTTTTCTGGGCACTGTATCACACAAACTTTATAAATGATACAAAAGTACGATTTTTAATCAACTACTTGTCAGCAAACGGCCAGCTAGAGGAACACCTCACCGCACAACCAGGTCAAGAAAGACCCCCATAACATCAGCTGCCCACGTGGTTTGGGTGCTGTGGATCTGCTGGTCAGTAGGTCAGGCTCCTGTTGCAGAAATGCCCACGACATGTACAACTTGGAAAGCTGTTTGAAAACAACATTCCACTGTGGAGGACCGCGGAGTATGGGAGTGTTAGATTGCTCTAAACATTACATTTAGCAATTGCTGCCAGGGTCAGCCAAATGTTAATCTACTGCTTGTATTTGTTTGAAATAAAAAAGGAAACATCTAGGCATATTTCTAAGCCCATCTTGTTTAGCAATATGACATCTATCAGAATGGCTCCGAGCCAAGCCAGGCCTTTCCAATATGTGGCGTAATTTGGAATTTCTAGAAGAGAAATCAAACCTAAAATGCATCTGTGATTTTAACCTACGTTAACAACATTTTTTAAAAGGTTACAGCATCCAGTCTGATGGCATTGTGGAAAACTGCCAGCTGAGAGATCTGGGAAGGTCAGGAATGGAGTGAATT
Organism: Brachypteracias leptosomus; assembly: GCA_013401335.1. Taxonomy (NCBI): domain Eukaryota; kingdom Metazoa; phylum Chordata; class Aves; order Coraciiformes; family Brachypteraciidae; genus Brachypteracias; species Brachypteracias leptosomus. The sequence goes on along the minus strand of VYZX01016131.1, from coordinate 285,129 downwards.
TTTGAGACACTAAAGCCTGTTAGAGAAATGCAGCAATTTGGAGAACAATCAGCAGAGCGCCAGTCCCCGGGGGACCTGGGCTGGAGATGCCATAGAAGGGGATCTCACCGCTGGTAGCACTTGTCCTGACCTTCTGGGACAGAGGTAATTTTCTTACTGTAGCCACTAGACAGATGAGCTGGCAGAGGAGGAGGTGGGGAAAGTGTGATTTATATGGTCTATTTGCAAACGATAATCTCCAGTGAAACTTGGCTCACTGTTGCAAAGTAGTTTCTTGAGCAAGGAGATGTGATGACTGTTTAGTATCACCTTGGTATGTGTCGAACTAGCCATTTTATGAATCAGAAGATGAACAACACTGCATGCACAGCATCAGCCTGAATTCATCATGTTACAGTATATCTGGACGCCAGGATACCTTGAAAGCCTCCAGGATTTTTAATTTTTTTTTTTAACAATGGCTATTTCTAGATCGATGTTCATCCAAGAATGCACTTCCACTGCAAGCACAGCATCTAAAACCAGGCATGGCATATAGGGCACATGTTAAATAGCTAGAATTTTGATTTCCAAACTTGCTATTAATTGCACACAAGGCACATGGGGAAGTCATCTCCCTTCTTGGCAGCCAAGCTATAAGGGATGAAAAGCAGTTTGGCTTGATGTCTCATCAAACTGCAGATGAAGATACCTTTGGGACTGGTGGTCAGCTCTCTCATAGTGTGTGACAGGTCTTGTCCCACTGACAATAGCACGCTTCAATCAAAAGCAAGTGACTGTTCTTGAGCTTTAAGCAACTGCCTGGTTACCACTTATTGGTTCATTACACATTTAAAATGATACAGAAGTTGTTGCATTGAAGACACCTATCATGGTTTTACAGGTAAGGGTTAATACTAATTAGATGTTTTGGTAGTCACAGGATAATTAGTTCACTTGAATCTTATTTTTCAAAGTAGGACGGACAAAAACTTGCCATAATATTTTACCAAAATAGAAAAGTACTATGAGGAAGTGAAACGAATTCCCCATCACTCTCTCCCACGCCCTGACAAGCCGATAAAAATGATATTAGGTGATTAAATGTAGAAATAAAAAAAGGAGGCAGACATAATGATAAACTGTAATGAAGTTAAACAGCTGGCAGACTCCTTGGTGAATTTGCCACCTGATGACTTGTAGTGAGACGCAGGCAATGCCCCCAGCTCACCGATCAGACAGCAGCCCCTGGTCTACATGCTGAACATTGCCTCCCCATCATTAATTGGCTTGATGGAAAGCAGCTCTTGCTATAAGGACAGAAAACATCAATATCATATGTGTGCATCTGAGGAGACCAAAAAAACCCCAAAGGAACAACTTACAGTCCTCTCAAAAACCCACAGTAATGCAAGATTAATGCTCCCGAATGAATTCTGGCTGATTTCCAGATAGGGACTGGACTTGCAAACACCAGTCTCACCCAAAAGACTTTTAGAAGGCTTTGCTTCTCTTCAGCTTTAGAGGAACATGTTTCAAGTTTTGATCTTGAAACACAGGAACTGGTATCAGAAAAGGTTCCTTCTCACTGAGTTCCAGCATGAAGTAAGGGAAAAGAAGCTTCTAAATTGCATTGTAAGGAAGGGGGCTGAAGGAGAGCCAACATTATCACCACCTGATCTCCTGCTGATGACCGAAATCCCATTTCCATTTATTGTTTGTAATAAATAACAGCACGTCCAAATCCAGAGTCATGCTCACCCTGGTCACTGGCTGTGTTCCCACTGACAGTGGCACAGGGTGTGAGCCTCGGGGAGGGGGAAAGGCCCCATCCCTTTTTAAAATTATCTGCTTCATTAGCAATTGTCTTTTGCTATTTAAAGTGTGTCTTGACAAAGAGGGATGGCTTCTCCTTTAGTATTCATATTTGCCATATTAATGATGACAACTTCTCACAGACCAGCGGAGCGAGAAGCTTTGTTGAGTACCAGCAAACACTAACAACTTTGTACCCTTCATTCACTCTGAGTTCTCACCCTCCACAGAAATAACATCAAAATATTCTCAGAAAACACTGTTTTGCCTCTCTACAGATTTTTTTTTTCCTTAAGACTAAGCCTGCACTTCTCTTTCTTGGGACCTGTGGCTGGGAGAAACGTTTAGCTCCAGCCAGCCTGTGCAGCAGAACTGGAGTCTGCCCCAACATGTGGGACACCTCTACCCTTGAAGCAGTTTTGGCTTTTATCTCTGAACTGGGTTTTTTTTTTCCTGCTCTAAACTCTTTGCGAATCTGCTTGCCTGTTGCCTAAGTATTTTCTTTGCTTATGTTTTAGCTGCATCGCTATTTATTTTTCTTAGAAGTGCCCTTCTCTCCACATTCTATTTCAAAATTTCTCCACTGCTCATTATCAGGCCTCATTGCCTCCAACACCTTGTTCCTGACCCTTGCCCTGGCTCAGCTGTCTTCTGCTTTCCCATTCCTCACTTTCCTTCTCCCTTCGCTCCCTTTTGCCCCCAGTTTCCCCTTGACTGCCCAGTTCACCCTCTCCTCCCCAAACTGGGGCACACAGCAGGCACACAGCAAGGCTGGTCCCCTTCCCCCTCACCCAGACGTCTTCCCATGAGCACAAAATACGTACAGCAGCAGAGGGGCCTTCTACATGCGTATCAAAGCTTGATGCACATAAATAAAAGCAAGTTGGTGACTAATTTATTTTCTCAGTATCTATTAAACACAGCTTAATCTGCCTTGGACATATTTAGGCTGGAAATTAGAAGAAGGTTTATAACCACGAGAAGAAAGACAGCCTCTCAGTAGGAGTAGTGAGGGCAAGAAACCTAAATGGTTTCAAGATGGAACTAGATAAGTGTTTGAAAGACATCATATGATGTGGTTGCCTTCAACAGCAGGGGACAGGACTTGATGACTTAGGAAGTTCCTTTCAGTCTTAATTCTTATCTTCTTGTGTGGGCCAAATGTCACCCAGAGCAGTCTGCGGATGAGCCCCATGGAGACAAGGCACAGGAAAGGCGGTCACAGGCCTCTGCTGGCTGCAGCCACCTTCCCAGCTCCAGCACATGGCTGCTCTGCAAACTGGGGTGCAAAGGGAACTGGTAAGACTCGAGTACCGTCATGAAGCACCCTAATGAATATTTCAAAAGGAAGACAAAGTGCCCAGGATGATTAGATGTAAACATAATGTGCTGTAACATCCTCTCTGCTTTTCCTCCACACAGAAGAGGATCTTTCTTCCCATTTCTGAAAAGTTGCCTGCCTTTGGTTGGGAAAAACAAGGCTCTGCAGCAGCCAAGGGATATTTGCTCCATGTATAAGGTTTCAGAGGAATTGACACACTCAACTATAATGTAAAACTAAGCTAGAAAGCAAATCCTACATCATCTGCTGGCTTCAGTCACATGCTGACTTCTACAGCGGCTGCAGAATTAGTGCTCACAGAGACAGCCTGGGCACGAGCTCACGACTAACTGCAACCAAGCCAGAAGAGCTCGAGGAGGTACCTCCTCTCAGCTGAGCTGCTCCTGCCAGCAGTCCCCACCACAAGCTCAAAATGTTGATTTAAATCTTAATCAGAAGGTTGATTTTAGCATCTTCAGTGAAAGAAATACAAGCTTTGCCTTGCAATGGAGGCGGGTTGGCAGCGGAAACAGACCCTCGCAGCAGCTCAGCTGATCATAGAACCATTCTGGTTGGAAGAGACCTCCAAGAACACCAAGTCCAAACGTTAAACCAGCACTGCCAGGTCACCACTAAACCATGTCCCTCAGCACCATGTCTACATGGCTTTTAAATACCTCCACAGATGGTGACTCCCTGGATAGCCTGTTCCAGTGCTTGACAACCTTCTGGTGAAGAAGTTTTTCCTAATGCTCAACCTAAACCTCCTCTGGTGCAACTTGAGGCCATTTCGTCTTGCCTTATTGCTTGTTACAGGGGAGAACAGACCGACCTCCATCTCGCCTCAACCCCCTTTTAGGTAGCTGTAGAACTTGCTGGTTTAGCTCACCTGCCCAAAATTGCAGCAAGTGTTGGGGATGGCATGGTCAGCAGTGATGCCTGGAGGGCCGGTTGACATCTACGAGTCTTCTAAGACCACCATAACACAACTCCCAAAGCCCTGTCAGACCAGCTCTGCCCGTCACTTATTTGCTCCTTTGCTTGCAGCTTCTTTTGAAGCTTTAAAGGCTTTTGGTTTTGATAGTAAAAGGATATTTGTGCCTTGCCTGTGGAAACATCAGGCCCTGTATTGTTCGGTCCACAGTAAAATATGTCTTTCGATTTGATTTATATCTCTCAGTTTACTTTGCCTTAAGTTGGCAGCATTTCCTGGTTTGAATTTTGCTGATGGCCTTACAGTTCCTTTTTCTGTAGTAGGGCAGCTGGTTTTACGTTTGTTATTCCAACTCGAGGACTATATTCAAAATGACTAGAAGTTGTAGTGTTTGAAATCCGATTATTTACAGCAATGCCTCTACTTGTGAAGGCATTTTCAGTAGAAATTGTCTGAAAGCAGACACATGGACTCAATTGAAGGCATGTTTTTAAAGTTACTTGTCAGAGGAATGAATCCTGCTGGCCACTTCGGAGCTTTTAAGGGTTTGCTCTTTTATAGTCAAATTATATTTAGCCAAAAAATCTCAAAAAACTGCAACATGGAGCAGGTTTCAAAATGCAGGCCTGTCATGCGAGCTGCCAGCAGGATGGCCAGGCCCAGGCCTCCCTCCTCAGGGAGAGAGGGCTGCACAGGCAGACCTGCCACCCACACCACCCAGTGCCACCCACTGCTGTCCTCTGTCTCCCTCTCCTGCCAGCTGAGCTACATAAATAGGCCCATGATCGCCCTCTGGCCATGGCTGGCATGGGTTAGAGGCAAACCCTCTGATGTCTCTCAAAGCATCTTTGAGGTGCTTGCAAGCCTCCACTCATGGATACAGCACTGGGCTGCATGGTGAGATTTTATCCTGCTTCTCAAGCAAAACGTTCTGCCCTATGCAGTTTATTTTCTTACCTAAAACATGGGAATGAAGACAGCGGGCTGCATGCAAGTGCCTTGAGATCTGCAGCCTGGCATTGATGTTTCCAAAGGAGATGAAAAGCCCTGAAATTCCACCTCAAGGCTCTCAAGCTTGTCACTGTGTTACCATTACTTTCTTAAATACAAAAGCCTAGGTAAAATCTAATGAAACACGGCCAATGAAGTCCTCGGAAGGAAATAAGAAACTCAATGGAACAGCTGGCTGGATACAAGTCCAATAAAACAAGGCATATGCAAAGTTTCCAGGCCAACACAGGAAGATTTTCCTACGAAGGCAATACGCAGGATTACACCTTTCTGAAAATGTGACATAAAGTCCATTGAAGGAAGATTATTTGCTGTCTTTATGGACTTTGAATCGTTTGTTAAAGCTGCCTCCTCAGAGTACTATTCCCTCTGACTCCTGCTAGAGTCAATGGGTATCAACAGGACTGGAGATAGGGCCCCTATAGTGGAAACCGAATTTTCAAAGAGATCTTCATTAAAATAACCTTCACAGTGGCTGGCAAATTCCTGAAGTCATGGGACACACAGCCAGGAAAAGGCATAAATCCTTGAACACATAGAGTGGTCAGAATTCAAACGGATACCAGAGTTGCCAAAACACTCCCAGCAGAGTTGGGACAGAGCCCAACCAGATCTCCAGCCTTCTCACTCCCAGAGCAAATGGATGGCACAAGTCCTTACAACAAAAGTTCCCCAACTCTCAGAGCACTCATGTCTCAGTGAAAACAAACACCAGACCTATACACAACAAGACTTCCTTCAAGTACAGTTAGTCTTTAACACCCACAATCTTTCTTCCTCAAACTAGCACACATTTCTGTGGACCAAGGGAAAAAGGAGGGGAAGCATGGTGGCAGGTGTATCTGCTTCATTCTCCATCCCCTTTTCTCAGCTGGCAGCTTACGTCTTCTAAAGTTTGCTTTTGTTTTCTCAGTGACACAATCAATTTAAAGAGAAAATGGGTAAAAGTATTTGAGCAATCCCCAAATATATTTGATTCTCACTTAAAAATACGAAAGCACACTGCTTCAAGTCACAGAAGGCTGGTTTAGCCATGTCAGTAACAAAACCTGTCGTATCTAGGCTGGCTTCAGAGCAACAGGTCTGTCTGCTTTCCTGGGGTTCCTTCAGTATAGATTTGATCAACAAGCCACTGCAACTCCTTTGAGTTGTTTTACACAGTAAATCAATCAGAGCCAACATATCAATGACACAATTGACCATGATAGCTCCTTTGGAGCACTTACAGTTTATCACATCAATGGGGTTGTCACATATGCTTCCAGAGCCTACGAGATAAACACCTGTGTTTTAAAGATCCTTTACTGCATAAGCTCATGGGCCATTTTGGAAATGTTGTGACTTCATCTTCATTAATTGCCATCACATTAAGCACCTGCTTGATGAACTTCTAGCTGCACCATTCTGCCTGAGAAACCAAGATGGGATTACCTTTCTTGTTACCAGAGGGTACTACCTTTAGAGGGATAAGGAAGTGTTTTCCATTGTCAGGACTTATTATTTATTCTGTGGTCACATCTTGGGGTCATGAATGAGAAACTTCCTTCACATGCAGTTGAAATCCTATCCTGACACATTAATATGCTGCTTTTTCACATTCCATGCTTACTGCTTAATTTGATTTCAAATGGTGTATGTTACTACGGTTCCACTGAAGTGAATGGAAGGAGTCCAATTTACACCATGTAAGAAGCTGGCTCCCTGCCACCGAAAAACAGGCAAAATTAAACTTCTCAAAAATTTTATCACCACACTCTAAGCCCTTGAAGATAACGTAGCTAGTGACAAAACTGTAACTGTTTTATGAGGGCCAGCGTGACACACTGTGTGAAATCCGAACAACAGCAACTCAGGAAAGAACATGGGTCAACATTTTGGGTGTGATTTGAGACTGACTCCTGGATTTCCTTCAGAAAGCAGCTCAATTGGCACCGTTCATGAGCACTTGCAAATTCTGCCCTGCAAATTTCCACCAGTTATCTTTTCATATCAGGCACTTTCAATCTATCATCCTAAATGCAGATTTCAGTGTCTAACTCTGGGTGCCAACTTTGAAGAACCTGCACGTAATCCCAACCTTCAAAAAGTCTGAAACCAAAAAAAGAGTGACAAAGGTAAACATGCCATAAATACCACAGTCTAGAATCTTGCCTTCCACTTTTATCAAGACTGAGGACAAGGAAAAAAGACCCTGGTATACTCAATATCAAATTGATGCGCATTTATATTAACCTAGCAGGAAGCTGAAACTCCAGGCCAAGTTGTTGTCTTTCTTAAGTAAAAGCATCGCATCAGCAATTCTGTTTACTCAATCCAAGGCTGCTTTCATTTCTTGCTTGTTTTGCTATATATTTCTATTGTGGGAACACTTTCTCAGCAGCTTTTAGTCACTTCTTAACTGCATTTTATGAGGAGACAAAGTCAAATCACTATTACTTAATTAACACAATTGTGAAGACTTCACTCCAGCTACACAATAGCTCTCCTAATCTTGCAGAAGGATGCATGACTTCATTATTGAGTATATTGTTTCCTATAAACATATAAAACCCCTACAATAACAATCCCATCAGCTGAAATGAAGTTATCTGAGAACAGAATTAAACTCTAAATGACCCTTTGCTCCACTCCATAGACCCCTATTAATAATTCTAATCTAATCAGTGTGGATAAATGTACTGTTGCAGCCTATGCCAGGCACTCTGCCAGGAGGTCCTACCGCAGTCCATCTGATTCATTCCAGCCCAGAGCTTCTCTGGAGAAGATGCATCTTGCACGGAGAGGCCACTGGCTGACTTCCTCTTTTGTTATCTTTTAGTGGCAAAGTCATGTCCTTGTAACTGATAGACACTTTTCTTTGTAAATAACCCTGGAGTGACTGATAGAGCTTTTGCCAGACAAAGCCTGTAAATAGCTAGGCATTATTCATGCCAGGCCTGAGAACACTGTGTCACGGCTGACAAATTTATGGTAGATATGAGCTCACCTCTTCCACAAATATATACTTTCCCAGCAAATTCATCACATGTTTTAATGGCCCCATACTGAATTTGTCAGCTGTCTGTCCCTGCACATTGTTGCCTTTGGATTCCAGTCAAGGATTGTTTGTTAAAATCATCTCCCTCTTCCATCCTTCAGCTGCTAGCCCCAGGAAAGATCAATGATGACACATCTATTGATAATATTTTATATTCAACTATTCGGGTCATAAATCATTTTAACAATGCTGATATGTTTATTGAGTGTCTGCTGGCACTGCAATTATATAGAAAGTGATGTCACCCTAAATCTTGGCTTTGTTGGATTGCTTTTTATTTCTTCCTTCCCACTCCCACCCCACTTCATAATTAAAATGTGTCACTTTTTATTTTTGCATTCCCACTTTAGAAGCAGTGAGAACTTTGGCACGCTAGAGATGGTGTGGAGTCCCAGGGCCTCTGCCTCCCATTAAAACCAAACAGGCAAAAGTATTTCCCAGCAGTACATGAAGATGCTGCTTCCAGCCTGCACAGATCCCCGGGTGGAAAGCAGGATGGAAGGAGGGAGTGGCAGAAGGACACCACTTCTGCCCTCTACCCTGACCCAGCAAATGGAGCAGAGGGCCCTTCCCCAAGCCCTGCACTGCTGGCACTGTCACCAAAGTCAAAGGGACACCTGATGGGATAGAGGAGTGGAGAGAAGATACAGAAACTCCATGGTGATCAGTCCTGTAAGAAGTCTCGGACAGGTTGAAAATCTCACCCTGAGCCCTGTCCTGCATGTGTACTCAGCAAGATCTTCTCACTTCATGCAAATCACTCCACCTGCCAGCCTTTGTTTCAGGTGATTACCAGGAATAATCCATATGACTAAAGTCACTGTTACTCCTGGTTTTGCAGTTTCCCTCCCTGCACAGCTGCAGCTTCAGGGACTCCCAGTTGTTGTCTCCCATAGCACAGAGGGAGCAGACTCCACTGTTCAGCTCCATACGTTACTTTACCTTCTAACTCATGACCACAACGTTTTGCATTTACAACATTTCTAAAAAAAAAAAAAGATCTACAGCTTTGCAATTCATTTAAGACTGTTTTCCTCCTTAGCAAGCTTCTGTTATGTGTACCCAAGGAGAAAAAAGAGAAAGCAAGAGAGTGTTGGCCAGCAGGAAAAGTTACATTTGTTCTTTGAATGCTAAATGTCATCATTCATTAGAGAAAACTCAAAAGTACAGTTTTTCCCAAAAGCAGACAGCAGGAGGGATTTACACTATTTCATCAGCTTGCTAATTTTAGTGGCTGCCTTTCTTCTTTTTAAAAAAATATCCTGTATATATACAGGAGGAAAGATCTTGGTAAGTGTGAAAGATTTTTACAAATGCATAAACACGAAGGTGAAAAAAGCCCAAAGCGGTTTTCATTGGGATGCAGATTTTTCTTTAAGCACCAAGACACACAGAGCTGATTTTGTCATTACCAATCATGGGCCACACCTCTTAAAATATGCTTCAAAGATGCAGCCAACTACCTCTGAGGTGTCCCACTAATGTGAAACTTTTATGATCTGCCTTCGCAAGCCTATAAAAATGGACAAGAACTCTGATGAGAATTTCAGGCCGTGTAGAAATATATGGAGACCAACAGTTTTTCCTGTGGTATATTGGCACATCAACATGTAGATTTAACCTTTCTCGTGGCTTTCCAGAACACATCGCTTCTAAGGCCAGATTTGAATTTCATTTATCCCAGTGTAATTTCACTGTGTCAAAAGACATTACTTCAGATCTACACAGACTGAGGCAAGAACACAGCCTGGTCCTTGATTTCAGCTAGTAATGGGTGCAGAAAAGAGCAGATCTGCCAAGAGGGGAGACATTTAGAGCTGTACAGAAATCTGGATTGGGATCTGGCTTCTGGGTCTGCGAGGGACGCAGCTACATTCACTATCTGGATTTCAGAACATATCTGAAAGTCTTAGGAGAACAAGTACCACAGACAAGCAAAAATTCCTGGCGGATAATTGGACTTTTGCTTTCGCAAGTTGCCTCGTTCACCCTGTAAATGTCTGAATGAATCTTGGCTAAGACTCAGGGTTTTTTAACAAAGCCCCCAGACCAGACTACTTTCGTATGTTCTCTGGCTTTTTGCAAACATTTTATGGTTTCGTAACTCTGAAAGGTATTTTCCTGTTTCCAGTGCTTCCACTTTCCTTAGCACTGAAGGCTGAGACACCCTCTATCCTCTTCCTCTTTATCTTAATGGAAATTCGGGTAAAGGAGAGGGAAGTCAAGCCTTTTCTATGGGGAATGCAGAAGAAATGCACTACTTACAGGGGGCTTAGCCTAAATTTGACTGAAGTCAAAAAGAAATTCTGACTTTTCTGGCCTCCAAACAACTGTACATTCCATTATAATGACTGCAGGCATAAATCAGCCCTGAGTTATGCCTGTCAGATAACTCACTAGATATCTGCTTAGTCCCATTTGCCTTCAGCAGCCTAATTTATGTACACACTCTTCAGTACCTTGTGTATATAGATAGATGACAGAACCTGATACATAAAATTATAATAATCATGGTTTTCCCTCTAAACTGCATCTCCCACTGTTGTGTGTAAGCAGAGGCCAAACATTCCTATCTAAGGTAGGCTCTTAGATCTGATTGAGTTGCTAGGCACAGCCAAGATACGGTGGGAACCAGGCAGACCAGGGGTTCAAAATGCCTCAGAAAAGGTCACAGGTCTGCCTAACTTCAGGCTATCAACCACAGTGCCCACTTCAGAAGCCTAAATCATCCTGAGCTGCCTTTATAATCAAGGAAGACTCACATTTTTTTCTATGATGGTGATTTATTCTTATTGAGACACACTTTCTACTATCATTATAGAGATACATGAGATGCAGGCACACATTGTAACTGCCAAAAGTGAGATGGGATGAGTCTACATGTATGTGATTGTCAAATGTTGATGTCTAAATGTGTGTAAGGATTTGAGACACCTACTCTTTCATCAGATCTCCTTTAGAGATGTACCCCTAAATATGTTCAAATCCATTTGCATCCAGGGTCTTGTTCCGATCAGAAAGAGGGTGCTGCTTTTCCAAAGGGTCTTTAAAAAGAAAAATCAATCACACGGATGCCAAAGTTTGGTTCAAACTCACTTCCAGGTACTGCCTTGGCTCCATTCTCACTTACAGAGATTTTAATCAGGAGTTGATATATTCAAGCCCATTTAAAATCTGGCTGAGATCAGGAACAAGCACAGTGCACTTATCTAACAAAATAAATTGAAAAGCATGAAGAAAAATGTTAACAATGATGATACATCCTTGCAAGTATATCTGATACGTTATTTGGCTGTCTTTATTATCAGGGGAACACAAATGTCTTGCTCACCACAGCTCCCAGAGTATTTCAAGCACGAATGGGGTATTGTGTTTGTTTTTTTGTATTTTTGGGCAGTATTCTGTGTGTAGTCATAGCAAACCCAATTCTCCAAAAGACTGTGAGAAACTTCATTTCCCCAGCAATTGTTTATATCCATTTTAGCTTATTCTGCTAAACTTTTCTGTACCAGTTGGGGTTTAGATATTGCTAATGCTTTTGCACTTTAAAACACAGGAGTGACTGGGAGGAGGGGATCCATTCCCACATTCACTTAGCAATAAACCGAAGCATGTGCACTTGTATGAAACCTTTGCCAATTCCATTATTTTCTATACAAAATGTCATTATGTTTCTAAAGTATTATCATTTCCTTCTTTCCCAGACAGCGACTGTCTGTAACATGCTGGTTTGGAAGGGCTCCCTCCCAGATTCTGGGTATTCCTCCACTGACAGAACTGTTTCTCACCACAAAAAAACAAAGAAGAAGCGAAAAAAAGGTGGAGTGTTGGAAATCCAGGCATATAAAATCCAAGGGCATTGGTCACCTATTAGCTTTAGCTTATTTACTGATCTTCACTTGCACATTTTCCCAGGAACAATGCTTTGGAGGAGCTGGCTATCTTAACACACTGGTTATCTCACAGATCTCAAACAACTGCTTATGAATGGGCTTTTCCAACAGGACGCAAGCTGTGTTTGATTTAACTCGATGTATATTTATGTGACAGAATCTAACCAAGTTGGACTTTGTGCCATAACCATAATGTTTGCACAGTTACACCTGGGGAGGAAAGCCCTCCCACTAGAGCCCTGACAGGATGCCAGTGGCAAGAAAGTTTACATAATAAAATCAGGGTTTAAAGGATTTATACATCTGTCAGTAGAGCAGTGATGACATTCCTCATTTACAAGCCTGGTACACAGCTTCGGCTGCTAGTGAAAGATTAAGGATAAGGCGAAATAAGAGCCCCTCTAGGCAGATAACAACGTCTTTTATTCCATGCCCTGTTCCTTCCTCCAGCAAGGATCCTGAAGGGTGTTTTGCTGGGAATGCGTCTTCGACATGGCCTTCTGGATGTAGACATGAGTGTGTTCTTATTGTCATCCAGCATGGCCAGATATGAGCTAGTTCACACACAAATAGCAACCGCAGAGCAGTGTGCACCATGGTGCTGGGCCTGAAAGCACCACAAAACACTCAGTGAGGTCAGTGGCTTCCATACAGATTTTGGCGTTCTTCTTCCCCCCTTCATTCTCTCCCTCCCTTGATGGCCAAGATTTGCAGCCCTGAGGAGCAGGAGGAAGGCAACGGAGCCACATGAAGGCACAACTTATCACTACCTTGGCACCAACATCAAGGAGGCTTGATTTTCAAAAACAAGAACAGCCCACGCTGACTCCAGTGCCTGAACACAGACCTAAGAGCAATGCAGAGGCTCCTGATTTTGAAAATCTTGGCTAGAGCCAATGCCTTTTCCTTCATCAAGCTGCTCTCAGACCCCTACAACCAGTACAGGCATCAGCACAGTGCCACTGTGAGGACTACCCTGGTTTTCTTCTCTCCCAGCCAAAGAGAGTGCCAGAAACAAAGTTACTTGGAGAGGTAGAAGATGGAGAGCGGGAGATACAGACGGAAAGATGTCAAGACAAAGGCTGTTCAGTTTTCATACTGAATGGAAGTGTCAGGCAATAAGGGAGGGATGTAGGAAAGCACAGTGACTCACTTGACTGGCCAAGCTCCTCTGAATCACCACCTTGGGGAGGCGAAAATTAGCACTGCAGGAGCTCGGGGAAAACCCACCTGGCAACCCAGCTCACTTCTTCAATGGTAAAGTAAGTGTGTCTGGTGCTTTCAAAGCTCTGTAGCCAAAAAGGATGGGAAGGGAAGAGAGACTCCAGGAACCCAGAGCACAGAGACAGCGAGGAGGAGAGTGTTGAGATTACAGTGCAGACTTTCTTTAATGGGTCCCTTCCTTGTTCACCCCGAGCAAGGCAGCTGGCACGTGGGATTGGGGCGTGCAGATGGATCAGCAATGTCAGACGTGCAGCTGTGCATATTTAACACACAGGGATCTTATTATCTATTTGCTGGCTAGCCAGCAGCAGGCTGATTTTGGAGGCGATTGCTCACAGTTGTGGAGGGAGAAAAATAGAGAGTAGTCCACGGTCATTAATCTTACCCAACAGGCTGCACAGCATTAGAGCCAGAACTGCTACTCTCCTGCATCTGTCCCTCCCACTAGCCCTAAATCACTGCTGCTCAACTCCTCTCCATTACCAGGAAGAAAATTGTCTGGGTTGGAATTAGACACCACAACAGCACAAGGAGCCCTGCTGCACGAAACAGCTGGTATATATTTTTACCAGTTTGAGGTCTCTAACAAGCCTTTGGTCTTACCATTGACCAGCTAGTGGAGAAAAAGGAGAAAAATGAAGATTTTTGACGCTGTTGATTGCAATTTTCAGGTTGGCAATCAATTTCAGGCTCCCAGTAAGGCTCTCTTTTGTGGAGCTCTTTTCCAGTATGACTTGATTGGCACCAGAGGCAGAGGTACGCTGCACATGCAATCATTCACCCCTCACTAAGCAAAGTCATGGTTTTAGGTCTTCATTTAGCAACACCCCTAACACACACATCTGATTTGATGCACAGGAAACTGTCCTACTTGTAGCTCATTTTAAAGTTCAGCTCATCTTTAAGAGCTTTGCTGAACCACTGCCTAAGCTCTCATGTGAGCTTGAGCCTGTAATCACACTCCAGTTTTTCCTTTCGCCTTATACTAGGGGCAAAACTGGACAGATCTCAAAATAAGCAACTAGCAGCAATATTCTCAATGAGGGAGGACTCAACAAAGAGGCTGAAGTCTTTTTATGTGTGTAATCCACAGGGTAAGAGGTAATGTGAGAGAGCTGGTGAGTTCTTTATGGGAATAACAGCCAGTGGAAATAAACTCGTGAACAGTAAGTTCTGCTTCCCAATATCAAATAGCAAAATCAACTCACTTGCCATAAGTTCAGCTGATTTCCAGCCAATCAAGCTTGTACGCTTTGGGAAGTGTGTTTTAGAAGATACAGCTCCTAAATTACCTGCTTACTGAGAAGACCATGCTTGTCTGAATGGTAACCAGCCACGTCAGGTGTGCAGTGAACACCTACACATGCTCAGATGACACATTTTAAACCAGATAGTGAACACATTTGCTGTGTCAAGTGAAAGCATTTTCTTTTCCTAATGTGCAACTGGATATAGAAAAAAGCCTCTCTACCAGGAACAGCAACAGGGATGGAGAGACAAGCAGATATTGTAAAATGGTTGCAGTTCTGAAAACATTCAGGATGTTTTCCAGTATCACTGAGAAGTAGCAACCAGTCACACCCAGAGATTAAAAAGAAACAAAACTGAGGAGGTGGAGGGCTGGGGAGAAATCAGCAATTTCACAGCTAGAAGTGAGACGCTTTCCATGAAAACAGACCACTTTGAGGAAAAAGCAATTTAGAAATTTAGAACTATGTGCAGTAGTAGCTAAAGCTTGGTACCACTTGCAGCTATTTGAACCTTCTCAGTTTTTTAATTGCAAACCTGTTCCATTGCATGCAATGAAAAAGCAAAGCCTCATCTCCCAGCAAACACTTGCTATTCTAACTCTAAAATAAAAATTATTACACAGAGAGAGAAGTGTAGCAAGAGAGGAGGCCTTAAACCATGTTCATTCATGGAACAACTGAACTTCTGTGATTTCCCACAAACACCCAACTGCCTTATCGGGACTGAAACTCAGCATCACCAGAAAGGCAGAAGGAAGAGTAACAATAGCTAACAGATGTAAGGAAGGGGTAATGAGGGGAATCTTTACTGGATGAAAAAAATAACTTGATAATAGCAAAAATAAAACCACAAGGACTCTGTATGGAAACTGAACCAAGAAGAAAGAAGATGAGGGTTTGGAGGGACTGAAGCAGGCCCTGACAATGGGCAGCCTTTTCCTGGAGTGCAGGAATAGCTGGCCTCGTTGAAAAGGATGTGATTAAATAACTCAGACTTTAATGAAGAAGATTATGTTTCACCAGAAAAGAGCAAAGCCTCTGAAAGACTCCTTATCAGCCTACACTGCACAATGAAGAGGAGGTCAGATTCAAGTGGTACATTAGTCAAATAACACCATCTCAACATTTACTTTCAGCTCACTCTTTTTGATGAAGGCCATGGCCAATAATTACTAATGGATAAGAGAGGTTTATTTGATGGGGACCTGACATTCATTACAGCAGAGGCTGGCATGGTTAATTGATCAGAAGGATAGTAAGTGAAAGAGTTACACTAATGCTGTTAACAGAGTGATGTCAATGTGCCATTGGTCAGCATCATTTCATAATTAGGTCACCCAGGGAGCCTTTTGGGTCACTGATGGTGGAACAGCAGCCAAACCCCCCAAACACGCCTGCTGTGACAGATGCCCAAGTTCCCGTTGTGCATAAACACTACAGGTGCTCAGGAAGAAACAAACCTTACAGCCTATAAATATTTCAGCCATGGCAGATGAATAATAAATTGGTGAGAAGAACATAGTGACATGAACTCATGTGAAACTATACCACACACTGGGAACAATATGGCCAACTGCATTAAAGCAGGACATTTAAAAAACACCCTTAAGAGCTGGTCATCAGTCTTCTTCATCCTGTTTCATGGCTACCTAATATCTGGCCTAGATACAGACGATGAAACCAGTGAAATCAGAAATACCAGTTCTCTGCACCAAGTAAAACTAGAAGAATTTTTTCTGCACTAGTGTTCACCAGCTGCTAAACTTGTAGGGAGTGAATACAGCAGCCCCGTTGATGCCGGGAAGGGAATAAAAGTGATGGAAGATGGACACCAGCAAGAGTAACAATGTCCAAATACAAAGTGGAAAATAAAAAGTCTATGTCATCCACATCTTTCAACTTCTTCCAAAGAAATAAGCTCACAAATACTAACTTTTACAAAAAATCAAGACAATTTAAAAATGCCTAAGAACTTTTATCCTCAGACTTGGAGCATGTAGATCAAATGGAACTTAAACCTGAACCAACCCAGCTTGGTTTTATGTTATGAAACCAAATTACTAGTAATGAAGTCCTGGCAAAAACAAATCATCCCTGATTTTCCTGTTAAAGAAAGGAATTTTAGAGCCTCAGGGCCTGGGTAAATTAGATCTGAAATCCATATCGCTCTTCGCATCTCAACATCTTCCAAAGCCAAATCTGAACATCCATATTCTTACAACAGTCACCACCAACGCCACTAGAAATAAAGTACATTATAACTCTGAAATGATAACGAGACTTAACCACACATTCTGGGTAAAAAATATCTTCCTCTCAATTGGAAAAAACCTCAATTACGCCAAATCGATCACAAATCAATTTTTGGCTGTGCCAAAAAGGTTACTGAGATTAGTCAGAGCCTCTCCACTGCCCCTGCCTTGCTTTGGATCAAGCTTGTCTCAAGCAAAACCAAATCCACAGAAATGAGCTACAAGTAGATGACAAAGATGTCAAGCACAGGGACATAATTATAGGGACTTTTTGAGAAATCACTGCTTAGGCGAAATGCCTTTTTCCCTCAGCTCTCAGATTATAACTCACTGATTTACACTGGAATATTATTTAATTAGATCAGCACCAAATGACTCATCATATTTTGTCATTTTAATGATTCTTTATATTTCTCCAGTTTGATGGGTTAATCACTGCCTATCACAGTTTATGGCCTCTATCTTCTTTATTGTGTTTTGCCTCCCATCAGCTATCCAAGGTGATGTGAACTTTGTGCTATTGACTTTTCTCACTCCTCTGGGGAGGTTGTCATAGAGAATTAAGCTATTGACAAATCAACAGCCAACATGCTGAACTCCTTCCTGCACGTCATCGTCAGGAATGTGGGAACCAGCCAACTTTGGGGTTGTGCACAACCAAGACGTTCCACCATATAAAAGAAATCCCCCCCAAAACCTACGTATCAGAGTCTGCTCTCACTTAAAGCTCTGCAAATCTGGAGTAAGAGAAGGATTTAATCCTATAGCTCAACCAAATCTTTTTAGAAAAAGTTCAGGTAGCAGAATTAAATGAACGAGTTTTAGACTTCTTCCAATCATTTTAATCTTCTCAAAAGACATAGTTTTTGCTTCCAGAAGCTGCTGTCTTCATTAGGTGTGACTGAGCAAATGAACTAGGCAACAAGAATTAATATAGTGGTAACTGCAAGAAGTGATGAATAGCAATTATTTTTCAAATGCACTTAATAAACGTTAATTTGCTCCTTTCTCTTATTATTCCAAAGTGTGGGAACTATTCTTATCATCTAGATAATTAGTCCATCAAAAATATCTAAGTTGTGAGTCAGTACAGTAGCACTCCTTAATACAGAACCTCCCATTATTATATAAAAGATACAAATGGATATAAAATATTTCTGCATGACTGGAAGGTAAGGAACGATTACTTCTTTGCTGTGATGTGATAGCTGAAATGGAGATTTATTCTGGTTCATATTTCAAAGGCTGCCCCCCCTTCTTTGTTGACTTGATTTGTGGACAACTTTTGTGGATATGGAATTCAACTGCAGGTTCAGTTTTAGTTTGCTGCACTGTGGCTTTGTCCAGGGTCAAATGTTATTCCCAAGCACGCCTCTGCTTAACTGAAAATAGGTCTCTTAATGTACCATTAAACATATCTCCTTGTGCTCCCCCTTGAATGTTTTCTCAGATTTTAATGAAAATGTAATTTCAGAAATGTTTTCTTCCCAAAGCTGTTCCACTGCCAAGTAGTAAAAATAAGTCCAGCTTCTTGTTGTTGCTGTGGTTGTTGTCAGCGTGGGTGACGAGCCAAGGAACTTGCACTATATGTTCTATTTCCATTCCCCAGTGGAGAGCTTTAGATAAGCTCCTCCAACCAGGGTTATGGAGACAGTGCCAGGAAACGTTGTGGGAGCTGGAGGGAGTGCTGGCCAGTCTAGAAAAGCAAAGGAAAAAGCTCCAAAGTCAAAACTGAAGCTTTGCAGATCCAAGTCAACTCCCTATTTTTTCAATGGTATAATCTACTGCTTAACTTCAGGCTTGCCATAGGCAAGGATTCAGTTCTCCAGTTGCTCCTCTGTAGCACTGGTTCTGCCAGAACTCACCCTTTTTCCTGCTTTACACAGGTCACAATCTTGCCCTGTCTCTGGTTTCATGTCAACTGATAAATCAGTCAAATGATCTGATCACTTTTTTTTTAATGAACCAAATTTACTTTTTGACAGCTGTGCTCCATCTCCTCCTCCTCTTCCGTAGATTGCAAATACACTTAAATTATTCCTGTTACAATAATGCAAATCCAGTAGGAGTGAGACCCCTGAGACCTTGCATCAGCCAACTCTATTAATTAAGCTATATGGTGCCATGCAGTGAAAACTTGAAGCTTGTCATACTTGTGACCTCTATGAAAGAATATGACTTTTAGAGTAGGTTTGACTTTAGACACTAAAACTCAGCTGTCTAAAAATCAGGCAAGCCGATCTGGGAATCTGCACTCCCAGAACAGTCTATGCAGACAAAAAAGGCCCTTCCAGAGAAAAACTTATGTGTCTAAGATAAGCAGATGACCCACCAGGTCTGATACAGCTCCAAGTGGATTACTGTTATTATTGCTATTATTGCTCCTTTTTTTTTTAAGTCAGTAGTTCCTCCAGAAGCGTCACTAGACTGAGTGGTCAGCAATATCTGGGAAACCAGTGCCAGACATGGAAGCAATCAAGGCACAAGATCACAGGCAGGATAAACTTGGTGATGTCCACCTGTAATTTTCCTTTTTTCATAAAAGAAAATAGCCTTATATTAGTAAGCAGCTGACTTCCCCTAGTTTTGTTCTCCACCCATTTTGCATTTATTGCTGTTTCCTCATTCCCTTTCTACATTTATCCACCTTCTTCCTTCTTGATCACCTGATCCACTCTTCCTCTGCCAATAATTACCTCCTGCACAAATATCATCTCTGTCAAAAAAAACCAATCCATATGCCCTGAAAAATGTTTGAAGAACTTCTTATATGAATAAAGTAAATTAATAGACAGTCTGAGTAAGAAAAGGAAATAAAATTGATAAGCTGGATGACAAACATTGCCCTGACCTCTCTGAGGACATCTCTTTGCTTAGACTGATCTATAAGAAGTCAGATGGAATTATCAGGGGAATATTTTCACAGGACTTTCTGTATCAATCCATCACCTTGTCTCCATTTCTGTTCTTTCATCTCTCCAGGGCAGTGCCCATGTGCTTCTAAGCTTGCCCAAAACCAACAGCAAAATGGGACTCCAAATTTATGGAAAGCCTTTGGAAGCAAAGACTCCTGAAATCCCTGTGAGAAAGTCTAATGTTTTGATATTGGCTTTACTGCTGAACCAGGGTGAAAAAATCAGAGTATCTTCTCGGAGAAAACTCAGATTTTATTATGTGAACAGGACTCTCAAGACTCTCTGTGAAAATACAGCTGCAAAAAGAGACCCCCACAGAAGCTGGGGGGTGCAAGGCAGGAGAGAGGAGAAATGTCAATAACCAAAAGCAACAATTGCTGAGAAGTCAAAACAACCAAAAGCCCCTTTTGACTCCAAAATCTCTCAGGATGTGCAAGGGTTCCAGCAGAGCCAAAAGCCAGTGCTTATCTCCCCTGAAAAGAAACATCTCACTGGACATATACAAAATTAAAACAAAATCAGTTTTCCTTCAAGTTCTTCACTTTTAAAATAGATAACATTGTTTTCCGATCCATCTGCCCACCAGATAAAGAAATACCACATTTCTCAAAATCCCACAATGGGAAGACACAGCTCTAGTTGATGTACAATTTATAAACAGCATCCCCTGAGCTGGTGGCACTGGGGGGGCCACGCTGCTGCACGGACCCATGCAGGGGAAAGGGGATGGAGAGACTCTCCCATCCACTTTGGATGACATGTTGTGGAAGTTTCCAAGTTTATTAAAAGCTCTCCTTCAAAGGAACACGAGAGCTCTATCCCACAACCAAGTGACAGCCTTCTACTGACTTCCCTGGCGTTGGTCAGCCCCAGATTTGTGCTTATTTAAATAAGCGTACACACAAAGAGAGTATTCAACTGTTTTCTTTCATGTATGAAATAATATGCGGTAAAAGACAACCATTACCAAATGGATTCATCTGTCCCTTTCACTTACTAGTCAGCGAAAATCTAAAGCCTTCATCTTTACCCCTTTGACCTACCCTGCAGGTTTGTCTCTGCCTCCCTATTTGGAGAAGAAGGGACCCCTGATTAAGAGCTATGATGGGACATCGGTCAACACAGAGCCAAGGGTCTCATTTCCTCCTGCATTAATATCTCGCTAGTGTTAATTGCAGTTATGGGTGAATAGGCAATATTGGAGAACAGAGGATGTGAGTGCTTTGCCATTACTGATTACCTCACATCACACATTCAAAACGAATTTGCTTGTCCCTGCAGTCCTTGGGTCAGAGAAAAAGAAAAAAACTAGGGGGAAAAAAAGCCTGTTGTTACTGACAGCTGCTCTTCAAAGGTCAAGGATTACAATAGTTGGAGCACTGCAGGTCAGGGCTGATGTGAACCTCACAGAGAAACTCTTCTTGCCCTCCCTGCAGCTTGGCTGTAATGAATGTTATCTGTCCCTCTCTCTTTATAAGCTTTGAATTCATATTAAAAAAAAAATAAAGCAAATAAAAAATATTTACAATGTAATCTCTTCAGGGCACACACCTATTCCAATCAGGCAGCTATGAAAGCTGTCCTCCTGGCAAGATAAACTATCATTTTTTAACAAGGTAGATGGATGCCTTCATACATTTTTAAGCTTGGGACAGGATATATTTTGTGGTTTATTTATAATGACATCAATTACACTTGCTCCTAGGTAATAATTCACTCCTTTATAATTATTTATGAGGTGATTTTTACTTTTTTGAAAGTTTTATGTTTATTGATGTGTTTGGTTAACGAACACTTAAATGACATGGTCAGTTGCTTTGCAGGATGCTGGAGAACAGCAAAATCAATATGTTCTGCACCTGAGAACAATCTTCTTAGTTTTGTAGTAATGATTCCCTGAGCAAGGTCCCAGGAGCCTGAGAGATAATTGCAATTCCACATAGTCAACAGTCCGCTCAGATCTATATAATCACTGTCTTTAGCCGCTTCATTTTGTTTGGTTTTGTTGCATGTGATCTTCGCCATTCACATCTCTTTCCCTGTGATCTCAACTGCCTGGTTTGTGCCTCCCAACCCCTCCTTTAGCTTTCATTTTCGAGCCTCACCTCTGCTGAATTCAGAGCCGAGCAGAGAAAGCAGTTAGTTAAGTAGCTGCTTTCTGCCACTCAATTTATCTTTGTTGATTGGTACCTTTGGAGAATGAAAGTTCATAGTGCTCTGGATAAACATTAAAAAAAAAAAAAAGACATAATAAGGCTTAGTATCCCCAGCTGAAGATAACTGATCTCCTCAGCTGCTTTAATATGCAGAGTAGAGAACACAGACAAGTGTTAATGGAATAATATATTCTATGGCCCCTCTGTGCTGGGAGGCTGACAGGACTCCGCACGGTGAGGGATGCTGAGCAGGGGTAGCTCCTCCAGTCGAGAAGCTGGCAGAGAAATTTGTCTTCACGTTGCAAGGCCTTTATAGATGCAAAGGAGAACATATGATGGTATTTCAGACTCCAAAGGGGCTTGTGCTCTGGCTGTGGCACAGAGTGTTTTTTAGAAGGACGGGATCAAAGCTTTAAGGCCTTTTTAAAGTGGTAATTGTAGCTTTAGTGTATTTGTGAAATGCCTCACCCAGCAAATGCACTGAGGTAATTAACCAGGTATATTTGTAGATTAGGTTTGAATGCAGAGCACATAAAACAAGACAGAGTTTAAAAGAGTAAACCAGTCAGGAAGCATAACAGACTTAATCCATGATCTCTCTTACAGTGTGGTCCAGGACTACACGTGGTCTACGAGGCCTCCTTCAATACCCTGCAGTGGGTCCATAAAGACACATCAGATGGTGAGATGTACAGTGTTTCCACAGAAATGAGAATGTGTGTCATTCCACGACATCTTTGAGGATCCCACACTGATCTAAGGTGGTTGGGAATCAAATGTCTTCCTGATTGCCACAAGCATGAGAAAAATAAAAGCATTTTATGGGGTGCCACAACTCTCAGCATGAGGTTTCCCCTCTGTGAAATGCAGCCTGATGGAGCCTATCACCCTCCACATCAGCTAAGGACTGCATACCAAGACTTCAGCTACAGTAAGTACCCTGCTGCAGGGTGTCCAGCACGGCTTCCAAGTGCAGATGCTTTCAGAGCAAAGAAAGTATCTGAAGAGAAAAGGATTTGATAGAAAGGCTAAGTAATGATCAGAAAATTTCAATTTGGAAGAGACACCTGAAAGAGGGTAGATTTTCACATACTGAGCACCCGAGAGCTGAAAACCAGATGTCTCAGCCGGACACCTAAACTATTGGGTATTCTCAGCAATCACCATAGAAAATACAACTCCGAGTCCTTTGGTTAATACAAAACAGGCCAAACATCTTCCAAATGGTCCAGTGAAAGCTTCCAAACATCCTATTTGGAAAATTATTAGCTGGTAGCTGACAAAACTACTTCTCCCCTTTCATTTACAAAAATGAAAACTGGCATCATTCTTCTGCGTTTCAAAATAGACCAGTAGTAACGTTAACATGAATAAATCAACTGGGAAGATGTTTGTAAATCTTGATCAGCCAAAGAGATATAGTTACCTGCTATAAAGGAAGATAGCTGACTTTTCTACTTCCATTAACTGTTGCCAAATCTCATAAATGTAAACAGAAAATAAATCCTTTCAGTCATTGAATATGAATATTCTCCTGGGAAAATCCAGCTGGCATACAACTTGATTTATGTGCTTTAAAAAAAGTATTTGTTTTATAAGCCTAGGGTGAGCCTTAGAATATAAGTTCATGTGTAAAAAAATATTATGGCTCAGGACTTATTTCAGCAAAAAAATTACATCCCCTTCTCAGCTGCCAACCATTCCCCATGCTGAGAGCAAAGGCACGTGAACTCAGGGTCACGGCATCTGCTCGGAGGAATCTGTTAAACTGAGGTATTGAAACAATGACCTCTAGCATCACAGCCCCTTTCCAGACAGCTACTACAGCTCCTGAGCTTTCCACTGAAGTCTCAATATTCATGGGATCTGAGCCTACATGACTTTTCCACAGTCAGAAAAAAGAACCTAAAGCCTTCCCGCACAACTCCATCTTCACCGCTTCTCATCTGTGTCACTTCAGGTGAAATGTTACTTCTCCCAGCCCATGTTCCTAACATGCATCTTCTATCCCTACTCTAACATGTAACACCTACCCAAACAGTCCATGCGTGTCCTTAATGAGTAAACTCTTAATGAACATTACTGGCAAATGAGCATTACTGGCAAATCTAGGCCAACCACGTAACACTGCTCTCCTTGCCATACAGTATTTCCTACACATGAGAGGAAAACATATCTTATGGTCCATTGTCTGTCCTCATTTTAGATGCCCTAACCAAATCATTAAAGAAATGCACCTCTTTTTTTCATAGCAGGGCCATATTACTAAGCAAAATGTGATTACAGGGTGAGTAACAGGCCTGTTTCTTTGGCTAGGAAGGCTAGAGATCCACAAGCTCCAGGTGGTGGAGGGGAGTGAGGTGATGCTAAGAAAAATTTGAGGGAAACACTGGCTATTAAACTGATTATTTCTGTGGTTTGTGTCCATGTCTGATGATTTGGTCTAGGAACCTACTCCCAACTTGAAGAGTTTTCTGTGTGCATACACACAAACACACCAAACACAGGCCTGTTCACTAGATATGAATGGCCCATGCCATTTTATTTTCGGTCTTGGGGAAATTGAGAGAACATTGCCAAGCGTGTTCTCAGTTCTACTCTGCAGAGGCCTGAACTAAAATTACAACTGAAAAGCAAATGCAGTGACCTTTAAGGAATCGAGAAGAAGCTATTTCCAGTACATTACTAAATGCTATATTTTAAAGGTTCTAACCTTATTTGCTACAAGTGTATAATATCAGGAAAACCTTGTGAGTGAAGGTTCTGCATTCATCACATAGCCCAAGTCACTTACAGAAGAGATGGGGAAAGTTATTACTTTCCTCCTTGCAGACATTAAAGTTCAGCCCCCTTTCCTGTAGTGTTTTGCAGCATTAAATAAGGTTCAGGGATCACTTTAAGAATTACAGGCTTCTCAACTTAACAAAAATAGTTTCCTGCAAGCAGCTATAGAAGCATCATCAAACAGGGAGAGCAATTTATGAGGTACGCGCGTCCCATACAGCTCAAACAAGCTGAGGGGATCTGGGGACTGTTATCTGATATCACCATAGCATAAACTTTATTGAACAAAATACTCTTTTATGAGAATTATAATGGAAATTGATTTACAAGATACAGTTTAAAAGTAAGAGATAGGACAACAAAAGACATGTCATAAACTCTTCAAAGCCACCCTTAAGCCTGGAGTTAATTGCATCAAGTAAGTAACAAGAGGTATGTGAAGGTGTGTTTGTGTAGTGCTTTATTTAAGGTCTGACAGTCAACAGAGACTCTGTGTTTTGATGCTTAGAAAATCATAAAGTGAAATGTTAACTTCGCTTTACTTATTATTATTATTGATTGATTTATATGGTACCTTTCGTATGTATAATGGTGCTCTACACCAAATAAATCAGGGAGCGTAAAACCTTCATCACAGCAAATAAAGAAAGCAAGCAGGCAAAACCAGAAATGCCAATAAACTGCAAAAGTGGTTAGAAAACAAGCGTGGGGTTTATCTGCCTTTTAGAAATTTGTCTGGAATTAACTGTATGGGATATTGGGGTGTCAAATGTTTCACCGGGTAAGTTCCTACTAAGAAAATACAACGTATCAGGTAACAGACAAATAGAAGAGGTAATGTCCCTGCTTATTGTAGGGGGCTTGGACTACATGACTTTTAGAGGTCCCTTCCAACCCAATATATTCTATGATTCTATGTAAATAGGAAGAAGAGGATAGGAATAGAATAGGAATAGAAGAAATAGGAACAGAAGAAGAAAATGTAACTACTACAAGCCAGAGATACAATGGAATATAAATTGAGTCAGGAAACAACACTAAGAAAATATGCAAGATCTGAAATTCCTTAAAAAGCACTGTAATGTTTATAATCAATAAATATCTAATACAAAGACAATCTGCTACCTTTCAGATCTCATCCCTGCTACCCGAGTCCCTGGCCTCATAAGCTATAGTATGAGCTTAGCCATGAGCTTGCAATAAAGCACATAGTTTATAGAATCAACCTTATATATTACATGTGAAAAATGAGAAAAGAAAAAGTTGAAGAAAAGCTCCAAAAATACCGCACAAATTATTTTTTTACATTTCATTTTTGGCCATCAAAAACCCACCTCCATTCCTTTCAATATAACAGGACTGTACCCATAAAGAGCTTCAAGAGTTACAGGCCCTGGATGTGCTTTAAAGCAGTGGAGGAAATCACAGGCACAGATATGGTACTTGACCTTTAGTGGTGCAATGAAACCACTAAAATATATGTTAGGCTGCAAAATGCTGAGATCTTCTACTGTGAAACAAAACAGATATTGATTTGTCCTATGCACCTTTTACTACGACACTAAGTCAAACGTCGTTGGTGCCAGATGATTCTGGTTGTTTGAGATATCATGCAACATGTTCAGTAAAAGTCAAGAGCAGTGAAATTTCAGTGCTTTTGCAGCTTGGTTTTCTGAATTAAATTAACCAAAACTAGGGGTTAAAATGGACATGCCAGTAACATCTCCCTATACCTTATATGAAGTGAAGTTCTGTAGAAACCTGTGCGTGACCCCAGCACAGCCCAGTTCAATAGGTGAGAGGATGAAGGTTGCTGCATGGACACAAGACAACATTTGGATGAACATGGTTTGATTTCTGAGTTAGCCACTGGGCAGGAAAGCTAAGAAATAAGTCTGAAGATCCATATGAAATGGAGGAGTCCATGTCTCATCAAAAATTGCCAATTACACCTCACATGAGTCTAGAAAAACTTGATGATTTGTCCATTAATAGTTTAAAAAGTTATTTAAATTAGCCAACCCTGAAATGGAGGTAGAGCAACATATTTTTTGACTCTATGAAAAATGCTGCTCAAAAAGCCTTTATAAGCTAAGTAGCACCTGATGACAACAATTTCCAATGAAAACCAATTTCATATATCAAATAAATTCCTGCATTTCTGTGACCCAGAACAGAGTGTTGATTTTTACAGACAGATATGTGAGCAAAGATGGATTAGTCTTTGTGACTTGGGATATGAGTCTGCAAAGCTGCTTCTCCCACCCCACCACAGGTCCAAGAGGCTGAAGGCACACAGTTCTCACTACCGTAGCCTTTTGGCTCTCCTGCTGTATGATCCACTTTAAATACAAAGATCTCAGTGATTTAGCTATGGGTTGCTGTGGAAATGCTTGTGAGATCACAGAGGTCTCAATGAAAACAGCAGGAACTGTCAGCTTAAAACTGATTTTCAGTCTGTCCCAGAGCTCTATACATTTAAAATTTGTAATTAAAATCCACAGACAATAGGTCTCCTATTCTTAATGACCTTAGGTCACTACATGGTCTGAGGAGACTTGTGGACTCTGCAGAAGTCTAGGGCCAACCATTGTTTCTATGCATATGTTTTAGTACTAGTAAGAGAGACGATGTGTTCTACAAAGGCACAGCAATCCAACCCCAAACTGAGCTACCCACACTCCCTGCTTCAAGCACCAGGCAGAGGGAAGATCCCTCATTGATATACTCCAGGCTATTTTGTAAAGCCATCTCCCTGGTGCCTATAAAGGTCCTTGAGCTGTTGTTTCTTCTCCACTCCAAGTTGGGGCTTTTCAGGACTACCAGTCCGGGCTACCACACAGGTAAGGAGCTCCTGTTCTCTAAACAAGAGAAGGAACATCTGCACTGATGTCCTAACCTTGCCACCCTTGTGTACTCAAAATCTAGTCTCATAGCTACACCAGCGCTATGTGACAGTGTCAATGTGGGCAGCAAGGCCAGAACTGCGTGCTAGGAGGAAGGCAGGTCTTCAGCTGGCTCCAACAGGAGTCCATGTACAGCAAACACGGGGAGTCAGCACTGCAGAATATTATCAGCAACTGCAGCCAGGTTCCTCCCAGCTCAATCTGCCTCCTCCACAAATGACCACCAGAACATGAAAAAAACAGCCGGCTTGCCATACCTTAAGTGAAAAAATATCACTGAATAAATCCCGAGCATAAGACTTGTGCCTAATTAGTTAAATCCCCTTAAGACATTAAAAAAAAAAATAAATTGCTAAAAGGGCTCTCAGTAATTTGTAATAAGATGCTTAGATAATGTGCTCACTATCAAGGGAAGTTTCCAGTTTCACTGTACTCCCATTTTTTAACATCTTGGCAAAGACTTTTTCTCCCTCTCATGCTAAAGACCTCCCATTGACACTGTAACGTTAGCCTGGGAGCAGCTGGTGACTATTTCTGATGAATGGCAGGTGAGAGAGTTTTTCACGCCAACCCAACACGCACGCAAAACTCAATTCTCCATCCTCCTTTCCTTCGTTTAGCAGTTTTAAAGAAGCCTGAGGCATGGCTGCTTGGGACAGTGAAGCCTTCCCCTTACACATGCAGGCTGGAAAAAGCAGAGGGCAAAAGCTCTGAGAAGGAGCTGCCTACCCTTTAACTTGGCATCAATATATTCCTACCCTACCAGGGGCTCTAGCAGGGCACCAGTGGCCAACACAGGCCAGATGGGTATCTGAGTGTGATAAGTCCACAAACAGATGAAAAGAAATCTCTTCTGGAGCTGACCTAGAATGAAACAGGCTTTCTCCATACAATAAAAAAGCAGAATCAGTTGAAAGGGCCAGTTAAAACATTAGCATTTCTCTCTGTGTCTGATTTTCAGGGTGATTTTCTTGGTTTGATTCTATTTTTGCCTTTTTCATTATTTAATATACTCAGATTAATTTGGACCCGAAACTTTATTTCAGAATGAGAAATTTAAAAGACACTTTTCCAGTAATTTTTCATATGAACAGTTTTAGTTCTTTTGAAACTGCATTTTTTCAGCCCTGTGAAAGAACTGATTGAATAATAACTGTTGCCTGCTCCCTATCTACCAACAGGAACCACATGAGAAAACTCCATGTCAAACTCTATATCCAAACCTTTCATCAATGGATGGATTTAAACCCTTTAAGCTTAAAGCAGAGCTGGATAATACTGTAAAGATGCCAACCAAAGATGCCTCTGCTGACAGTGGTGGTCTTGGCCTTCTAGCACACTGAGATTAGAATCTGCTCTGGAGATCAGACTATTTTGATGGGCTGGATGAGGACTGATTGCTCGGTCTATCATTTCAGGTGGGCCAATGTCCCTCCTGGTTACTGTACATGAAGAATGCAAACACCAGAAATGCTTAGTGGCTTCAACTGACTCAGTTCTTACAGAAATGAAGGGCATTCAGAAACAATCAGGACTCCCCCCCCCCCTTCCCCTTTTTTAAAAGTTCATCAAAATACATTTTTACATTGCTTCAGCTTTTCTTTTTGTGCCAAGTTACAGTAATAAACCTGCTTTATTAAACTGACATTTTGCAAGTAGTTAGTCCTGAAAATTGACTAAGCCTTTTTGGTATTAGAAAAATCATTCTGGAGGCAGCTGAAATATTAAATGAAACAAAAAAAAATAGCTAATGGAACGGCAGGAAATCTGATTAATTTCTTTTTTTTCCACAGAGCAATGCTGATGAAGCAAGATAGTCATTTTATTCAGCAATGAGGTAATTTGTTTGGCAAAAATAGGAACTACCTGAACCTGGACTGAAAATCTACACCTGAAGTTCAAAAATATTACTTAAGTTCACTCGAGTTATGTTTTTGTATTCCTATTCTAATTATGAAGGATTGGCACCCATAGCAAATTAGTAGTGGCCAAGAGGTAGATGGGAAACTTGAAGAACAGCAAAGTTCTGCCTGAAGCAAAGAGGGTGATTCATTTGGAAGGAGGATTTCTGAAGAATCAACATTCCAACTCAGTTACCTGGCAGTTTGGGGCAATTAGATTGGATATTTGAAACTGCAGCCAAGTTACCGGTCCTATGAATTCATTTTATTATTTTCTCTTTAGTTAACTAAGCTCACCCTGAGAATCAAGGTTTCTAAGGGAATCTGGAAGTGGGATTAAAGAGAGCTTTTCAAAGCAAATATTAAATAAACACTTAATATGGATATACCATATATTATAATATTTGTAGGAAGACTGGGAATATAATGCAGCACATTCACCTAAACATCATGAAGATTTTTCTTCCCTATCCTTTCTGCAATTTTATGAAAAACTAAGTGCCTAGCTGTCCAGGCAAAGCAGATAGTCAAGTACTCCACATGCCCTGCACATATGGTCCTGTGCTTTTTTTAGCTAAACGCACCAAGCTGAACTGTGTGCTCTCCACTGAAGTGCCTAAATCAGACAGGCAATTCCAAGGAATGATTCAATGCACCCAAAAGCCAAGCTTCCCTCCCTCTGTTTATCTCTACGAAGCCTAGAGGGAGTCAACAGTAATGAAAATGTTATTTAAAACCTTATTTAAGTATTTTCAAGAGATGAAAGCAGGCTTTATGTGCATATTCTTTTGTGGATTTAAATGCAGCTCTGTTTTTGTAGAAATTCTTTCTTAATGCCATGAGTTTTGGAAATTCCACGGTTAAATTAGACAATTTCAGAATATTAGTTCACCTGATAATGTGTAAAACTCTTGCCAGTTACTATAAGGCTTTGTTTCTGTTTCTGTAGGAAAATGGGTAAATTTTTCATTATGTTTCCTTCCAATCTCCTTGGAGGAGAAGGGACAACCATTCTTGCTGCCTAAGAAAGTTAAGCCCCCATGTTCCACCGCTCTGAGCAGAAACACACCAGGCAGGGGCTAGCTTGCATTTCATTCTCGGGACAGAAAGAACTTGATGGTTGTGAACAGAAAATGAGATTATACCAAATGGAACAAAAACTCCAAGTCAGAGCAAAACCAACCAACTCAGAGCATCGCTGCAAGCTTGCTATTGTTATGGATGACTGTTTTGCCTTACAAACCAGGTTTTCATTATGTTTCTGATAAAGCTACATTTGGAAAAGGACTATTTGCTGGCCCTGCTTTGAGAGGATTTTGCTTACCAGTTGGGTTGTGCAGCAGCGTTATGTGCATTTCACCAGTAGTAGACCTAATAAAGAAAGCTGCAGAACCATAAAATGAAGTCACGTGTGTGCCTTCTGCTCTTTAAATCATGGTAGTTAAAACAAAAAGAAAAACCCACAAAAAAACCCCAATCCTCTCAGCTCTGCAGGCTGGTACAGCCCCGAATCATTAATCTCTCCAAGTGGCCAGCTTAGTCTAGTTTCTACAATGTCATCGTACATTGCAGTCCATGTCCACATCCCAGAAGGTACACTGATCTGGGAACTCTTGATTTAATACATGTTGCCACACTGCCCTTGACCTCAGAAGGACTTTGAAGTTTTCTGGCTGGAGATGAAAGTTACAGTATGTGTGGCAGAGCCGGGCTGTAGAGTAAGAAAGAATTGCTAACTCAACAACTTGTTAAAACACATATTTCCAGAACTTTTTTATTATTATTTATTTTTTTAAAACTAATAAACACACTATTTCCAGAATTTCAGTCCTCTTGTTCAGATTGATTAGATGAGAGATGAATTTGAACAGACAGATAGATTAAATCAAGAGTTATGGGTAAATTATTTCCAGTCCTCTGGATCTGGCCTGATGGTATCCATTTCCTAGTCCTCCTGAAGGATTTCTGCTGGAGTGTGGCCTGTAAAGCTTCGATCCCTGTGAGCACCATCAGGTTGTGAGTGGCAATTAGACGCAAACTGAGGATGTCTTCCCAGAGAGGGCTTTAGGAAGGCGTAAGAGGAGACAAGATTCAGAAGCTACTTGTTGGTGATGTTACTTTCCAAAAGAATAAAGAACTTGCACAAGTGTTTGATATGGTGTGACCAAATCTGTGTGAAAAACAAGAGATGAAACTCCTCAAGATTATTGTTTGCCTCCCCAGTCAGATGTTCCTGTTGTTCGGACCTAAACCAGACATCTGTTGGACAGCTTAGTCATGTTGTAAAAAGGCCAGATGTAATTAAAGTGTGTACTCGTTTCTTGCCAATCAAAAGGAAGTGAAAAAAGAACACAAAGCCAGAACACCAGATCACAGTTTTCTCTTTCTCATAAAGGATCTCATTTTCATGTGCAAGAGCCCTCATGCTTTGAGCTGCAGGGCAGAGATTCACCCGTGCGCAGGTTTTTAGCAGAAAAACAACCAAACCTTGCCAGCTCTCTCTTTGGACCTCTCAAAACATCCTGTGTTCTCTTACCAGCAAAAAGCAGAATCAGCTCTTGACAACACTCAGTGCCTGGAGACCACCACATTTGGACAGACAAATAAGGAGATAGGAACAGTTTTTTATTTCATGAGAGCCAAGAATGAACACGTTTGACGCCCTTGACACTGAGTATCTAAAATAAGACTTTGACTTGGGACAAAGAGAAGTCAAGTAGTCACAAGCAAAAATAAAAAAGTGTTAAGACCACCTTGTGAATCAGAGAGCTTGCAGGGTTAAAAAAAAAGCATCATCTGTTTTTTTGTCCAGATTGGATAAATAAAAAGTTATGGGCATAAACCCACCACCTAAGAAGTTCAGGTTGGACACTAGCAACAAATTTCTGATTGTAAGAGTGCAGAATTGCGTTAGATCCCCTGGGAGGAACAGCACACAATTAAGTCTTCACCACTGGGGATTTGTAAGAACAAGTTCAACAACTATTTATCCAGAAAGTTAAAATCAGTCCTGCTCTGAGCTAGTCATTTGGGTGACTTTCATCCTCAAGATCCTAAACTCCATGTAGAACCCAAAGTGTTTCCTGCCTGCACCTCCTGGGAATCGGTTCTATGACAACTGTTAAATCTTTTCCAAGTAATCAGTATCTTTTAGGTTCACAGCAAGAGGACTTCAGCATTACTGGAAGACTGTAATACCCTTTAAGCAACAAAACACTGTAAATGAGAAAGAGAATGTGTTCTTAAGGACTCCCCCACCAATTAGAAAAGCTCAGCAAATCTCAAGCTAAGCAAAATCTTGGGCCATCTTGCTAAAACTTGTTATGATTTATGGTACTGAAGCACAGGAAACACCAGGAAAAGCAGCAGTACACAATCTATTTTCCCCCCTTACCAGTCAGTGAATTGGTTTGTAAACTACAATTTACTGCAATGATGTCCTGGAAGTACTTCACCAGAACAACTCCACACTGTCCTGGGTTTACAGAGCATTTGCAAAACAGACTTTCAGTAACTGCAGTCCTGGCAGGCATATGGGCTGTTTGATTCTCCACACTGGGATGCTGGTATCACTTTGAATCATGTATCAGGACTAAACCCATCCTTTGGCAGGATCCAAGAGTGTACTGAGCACAGGTTAGCAACTCCAGTACCTTTTTCTTTCCCCCAATTTATTTCTGAAACACTATTCTTAACCTGTTCCTGGTCAGAACTGTTCCCTATTGCTGGAAATCTCTTCTAATTCACTATTTTACCTAGTGTTTCCTCCCTGCTCAGTACCTTATGTAGACCTGAGTTGCTTTTTGAGGCTAGCACCTTGAGGGAACTAGGATTGTTTAGCTGGGAGAAGAGGAGGCTGAGAGACCTCACTGCTCTCTACAACTACCTAAAAGGAGGTTGTAGTGAGGCTGGTGTTGATCCCTTCTCCCAAGTAACTAACGACAGGACAAGAGGAACGGCCTCAAGTTGTGCCAGGGGAGGTTTCAACTGGATATTAGGAAGAAGTTCTTTACTGAAAGAGTGGTCAGGCACTGGAACGGGCTTGCCCAGAGAGGTGGTGGAGTCACCATCCCTGAAGGTGTTCAAAAAATGAGTAGATGTGGCGCTTTGAGACATGGTCTAGGGGTCAGGGAGATGTTGGGATGAAGGTTGGACTTGATGATCCTAGAGGTCTTTTCCAACCTAAATGATTCTATGATTCTAGCTAGCTCTCTGTACCAACCAGGTAAAGGGGATGCAGCTGGAATTTAGGCTACCTTCATATGGCTGCTTTCTGCTGCATTACTCACATTCATGTAATTAAGGAGGAAAAAGCCCTTTCACAGAGATGCTTGCATTCAGTGACTATTAAGTCCTACCAGCCTCAGTGGATTGACTGATATGCTTAAAACTACAAGCAGGACCAACTATTGATGGTTTCTTTTTACTGTTCCTGCTAAAGGGCTCTGTTCACTGTACAAGCGCTAACAGATTGTTTGAGGAGATTTTCAGGTTCAAGAGATGAGCAAAAGCAAATAATAAAACCAGAAGAGAAGGGACTACTTTCACCCTTCAACAAGTGGCACTTCTGTTTCCCTCTTCCCACTTGTTCTAGCTCAGGTAACATGCCTTAGGTCAATTAGAGGTGGTTAAACAACCCTGAAGTGCTAGTGAACTGATCCAAAAAGTAATTTTTCACACCTAATTAATATGAAAGTTTACAGGGAGGGTTTTTTTACTTTGGATTATTAAAAGCAGACATGTTGGATAAGAGATGGACTTACAGCAGTGTCACTGAGAAAGAACACACTGCATCCACATTAGCCATCAAAAGCTCAGGTATCTAAGTCTAGGCTACTCATTAAAGCTGCCTATATGCAGCAAAGAGGGACAACAATCTTCAGGGTATGATTCAGCCCATCCTGAAATAACTGTCAAGAACAATACAGATTAATCATTCTATGGAAATGATCATCTCTCTCCCACCAAGTAGATGGGAGACAGAGCCTATATGGGTTAAAGACAATGAATTTCTAGGTGCTTAATTTATGTTAGATGAGAAACATCTCAGAAACTCAAAAGTCAACCCCAAATTGAGGCCAATCTTTTGAATCAGATTTCCTCTTTTTTCTTTTGGGATCAAGGCCACCAGACTAATCTTGCATTAACATTTCTTGTGCTAGAGCTTCTTATGTTACAGGTCCAGAAACCTGAACACCCTACCAAAACATTCTTGCCATTTTTTGCAGCTCTTCCAAAAAGTTGCAGTTCTTTCCTGACAAATCATCATCTTGATTGTTTCCTACTTTGAGGAAAGGAGAGATGAGCCGTGTTAAGTACCCACAAGTTTATCTCAGCTCAACTGCTGAGTTATTTTGGGCTTGGCCATGAATTTAGCTGTGGGAAAGTTTGCAAACTATATGGCCAATTAAGCTTTAGCACCACTCCCAAGTCATATTGTGACACTAAACGTTCTTTAGCCTATTTACGTATCCTGGCTTTCCCCCATGATAAAGTGACATTTCTTTTTTTTTAAAAAAAAAACCCAACTAAGTGCTATTTAACTGCTCAGATTTTTCCCTGATCCGTCCCAGTTGGTCATACAGCATATTCACTATGATGTTCTGACATCACCAGATTTCTCACTGTCCAGATTTACTCTGTTTGTCCTTTGTAGCCACATACACACTTTCCTTTGGTGTTCTTCTAGCATCTGGTTTAGGTCAAGAACCATCATCTAGATGGGCATTGCTCTGAATTCAGAGTTTCACACAAACTGCAGGAAGGGATGACAGATTTAATGGGGTAGCTGTAGTTAAAATGGCAAATTTCATACTTTATCATAGACTAATGGGAGATGAAAACAAACACAGGGTCATCCTGATTGTCCTAAGTGGCCTTTTTGCTGCCATCTAACAAATGTTAACAGTGTGGCACAAGGCATTTCACTAAAAGCTGCAATTTCAAGCTTTGAAACTCAGAAACCATCGTGACATTTTAGGGGTTTAGGCTTTGAAAACTGATTTTCACATTGTATTTGCCTGGATGCATGGTGATGAAAGATCTGATAATGTCTCCATGACCTCAGTCTACCACATTTCACAGCAAAATGCATCAGCACTGCATTTTCATGGTAGACCAAAATGTTTATTATGGGCTTTATGACACCACAATATAAGTGTAGATTTGAATATATGATTCAAGATTTTCTATAGCTAAGCTGAGCCACATAAAATATTCCTTTAGGAGACAAACATAGTCAATCTTCATATTCTTTTTAGACCTAGTTTCATCTCTGAGCCTTCTTCAATCCCTTCTCAGTTACAACAGCATCTTTTGGAAACAAGGTAACCTATACTGAATATAGCACAGTATGGAGTCTTAATACAAGAATTAAGCAATCCATCACCATCTCCTCAAACTTATATTCTGCATTCAGGCTCTTAATCCTGGCATTCCTGCGGCTTCCCTAAATGCTTCTCCAAAACATCAGAACACTTCCAAGAAAAAGTCTCCATTCTCCCCCTGCCCTGGCACAGCACAGCAGCTCCATTCTTCACAGGACAATCCAGTAAGGCAGTTTCCAAACCAGTTAAATCAGTCATAAAATATGCCAGTTTCTCAGATGCAAATTGCTTTACTGATATGTATTATATAGACAAATATTCCAAATGAGATGTCAAAGGCTCAGCTACTTCTCTCATGAAAACAAATCTTGTCATTCCCATTTCTCAAATGCAGTCCAACCCCAAATAGCACAGTGGTTAATAATCCTTCCTCAATTCAGTTACGGAAGACCATTATGATTTACACATTATCAACATCATTTATGCTGAAGGAAAATTAAAATATAGACAAGCAATTAGTACTCAGAAAAACAACGTCTGAGCAGGGAAAAGACCTCAGCCTCATTTAGTCCATAGTCTAATCTTCAATTAATTGGCTGCACTCCCTCAGTTAAATCTCATATAAAAGCCTTAAATGTTGAGGCAGACAATCCCATTTTAATAGGTACCAAAATCTTCTGAACTTTCATTTACTGCCAGCTTACAACGTCTTTGAATTTGCATACCTCCAAAATCTATGGCCACTCAGTTCTCCTATAACCACATGAAAGTCAGAACCGGGTCTAATCTCATCCTCTACACTCCTTCCATAATGGAAAGAGTTTTGTGAGGATGGTTCAACTCATCCTACGATCAGTGTCAGAGGTGAAATGCACCTCCTGGCAGGTCATGTTCTTCTCCATTAGCTGAGAAGTGAACAGGCACTTCCACAGAGCAGACCTGGGCACAAGGCCAGTAAAACAAGCCTGTGGAAATCAAGGAGAACAAGCCTATCTTCTCAAGAAATGGTCTCATTCACCAAGTTGAATAGAAACCCTCCATTCTACAGAGAAAAAAAATCTCCATGATCTCTGATTTTAGGGTTGTGTTTCAAGGACATAGAGGAATTTTTGGAAATGTTTGAGAAAGAAATTCTTGCTCTGTGGGTGTGATTTAGTGATTTGAATTTGTTTCCACTTTGAAAAATGCCTCATCTACCTTCTAGCTTGTCATATTAAAAACACCTTACTCCACAAACCTTGAAATGGGAAGGTTTCTTTGGTTTGCTCCTGTCATTGTCTAGGGTAGGAAGGAGAAGATTATTTGATTCCGTACTGATAAATATAATGAAAAAAAAGATGACAGCACAAAATTTCATTGTTGGCTTCCCAAATGACCTCTGCTATTTTAGAAAAGGAAAAAAGAATGACTTCTACATGTGGTAAGCCCCTCTTTATTTCACAACCAGTATGCAGAGTACCTGTGGTAAGCTTCCTATCTGATGAACAGGCAGCTCAAGCCACCTTCTGCAGGGCAGGTACAGCAGAAAGCTTGGAACAGAGCTAAGGGTTAAGCCTGCACTTCAGAGTAGCCAGAGCTACATTTTATCCATCAAAAAGTCACCTCCTGCAAATAAGTTCAGTTCTCAGCACTTAGTTGTGCCTGTTATAAAAATCCAGTCTCCATCTTAGAATCACAGTCAGCAGTTATGGTTCATTTTTTAGTTGGCCCAGGGACATGGAGTGAGCTGGTTTCTGACCCACTAAAAGTAGCTTCACACAGGATTTAGTCATGGAGAACACAAATCTCTGTATGACTCTGTGCATACCTAGATCTGATCTTCCTACGTGATAAATGCGCATCATTCACATTCACTTCAAGGAATAGAAATAGATCTTTCCATCACAGCAAGAAAATCTTAACATAAAATTTTTTGCACTGCCCTAAAAGAAATACTAATCTTTGACTAGCTATGTAAAAGAAAAAAAAAATAAATTACTGCATCAATCTTTTATATTGATTGATTTCAAATATATGCTCACATGCAAGACCTATAATTTCACCTAAGTAGAGAGATAACACCTAAATAGGTAGTATAATACCCTGATAACAGAGAATGTTTCTCAGCAGACAGCCTCCTTTAAAATGAAGTATTTAAATACCAGAAGTACCATATGGAAAAAATACATTAAAATAACCCACCTGGGGGGTTAGCTCAGTTTTTGTTCAGTAATGAAGTACGTATTCAGTACTGGTCCCTGAGATTAATGAATTTATTCTATTATGCGCACAGTCTATAGAGAATTTCGCAGTCTTAACTAGCCTTTCTCCAGCTCTTAGGCACTGGTGGGCCATGAAATCTTCTCTAGGTCAGTCAACTCCAGTATCTGAAGAGGGCCTACAAGAAAGCTGGGGAGGGACTTTTTACAAGAGTTATGAAGGGTGATGGCTTCAAACTGCAAGAAGGGAGACTTAGAATAGAAATTAAGAAGAAGTTTCTCACTCTGAGGGTCGTGAGACACTGGAACAGGTTGCCCAGGGAGGCTGTAGATGCCCCAACACTGGATGTGTTCAAGACTAGGTTGGATGGGGCTTTGAGCAACCTGGTCTAGTGGAAGGTGTCCCTGTCCTTGGCACTGACCTGCTCTGCAGCCACCTCTGTCTTTGCAATGCATACCACAGCGTAGGATTTAGCCCAAACATTGGCTAGATTGGGTCAGAGGAACAAAGGCTAAAACAACCACTTCTCTTTTTTTTCCCCTTAAATTCTCATTTACTTAAATCCTCAGTGCTTACTGCAGAGGAGCAGCCACACAATCCCAGGGATACGCAGTACAAGAAGACAACGCATCCTGGACCCACCACTTCAGATCTCTGCTGCTTCCAGAGGAGGAGTAGGAGGAGAACCTTGGAGCCTTTATCCACCCGCCAGTCCCGGCTCTGCTGAATTTGACTGTGAAGTTTCCACCAGGGTGAGGATTCATGCTGTGCTGCTGCCGTTACTAGCACTGATATTGCCAAAGTTACGTTACACACACATGTGGATGCATACATGAAACACAAGCACTTTGCAAAGC
The DNA here is from genome assembly GCA_013401335.1 of Brachypteracias leptosomus. Classification (NCBI taxonomy): domain Eukaryota; kingdom Metazoa; phylum Chordata; class Aves; order Coraciiformes; family Brachypteraciidae; genus Brachypteracias; species Brachypteracias leptosomus. The sequence continues at coordinate 246,369 of VYZX01016131.1, read as the reverse complement.
ATAAAATATTTTGCTATAAACTGCAAGCAAAGCTCCACCCATCTCTCCACCTAACAACTGTCCTCTGCCCATCCAGCCACAGGTCACTGCTGGGTTTTTTTTCACTGAATTAACTCCAAGCATTTAAAAGAAAGAACATTTCAATATGTTTTTCTGACAGGTAAGAAATTAACTACATACCAGGAGCTATTGAATTCAGCTTTAATAGTATCAATAAACATTTCTGATTAAATTATGAAATTGATTTTATAATTTTGACCATTATGTTTTTACATCAATATCATCATATGACAGCAAATGTAGTTACTGCTTCCTTATTGATCTCAGACATGGCACTCCAAAGTACTCGTTTGACTATATTACAAAATCAAACTTGATTTCCTGTAGTACTGTAGTAACTTTTGGTCATGACTTGATATGAGGAACCAATAACAAATGGATTACCAAGTTATTAAGAGGCATGCTTTGTTCTCAGAAGCCCAGTTCTGCTGCATGCTTCTAGCAGTTTCAGGGCAAGTTTCAGGACTTAGGGATGTTGTTATTCTTCTACGTCAAATAATAATCCCTCCTCTTTCTCTTGATGAGCCATCTATCAGGTTTCCTGTGAGCAATCTAAACACTATTTATTAACGAGAAGGAACAAAGTGCTATTTATAATGCTCATTCAAGCAATCCAACACAAACTCGGAGTTTCTGTAGCTTGGGAGCATTATTCTTGATCTCACCCTCCCCTCTGTCAGGATAATAGTTATGTGTTGGGCCACTCCATCTCCCCATAAGGTTTAATGTTCTGTTAAGAGAATGCATAATTCAAAAGGACCACTGTTGCTCCGATACATGCATAATAGTAAATCAAAGGTGTAATGTGCTGGATATTTATGTCTCAGGGTTAAGAACAAGTCTGATCAGATTAAAGAAATTTCAGTACCGGGCTTTTTGGCTGCTGTAAATTTTTCCACAGGCCCTCCCATGTCTGAACCTTTCTAGGCTGAAGGACTATGAGGCATCTTCATTGATATAAACTGCTGTCATGCAAGAGGAGCGGCGAGTTGAGACCTTAAGCTGTTTTGTCAGATTGCACTTTTGTAATGGATCTGTGGGCCTCCTGATACGTTACCCAAAGGTGTCTTTCCCAAACAGCCAGTCATGTTTCTTCCTCCCTAATTATAGGGGCATCTGTTTCAAAATGTAACTAATCCCTCCAGGTTTTGTGGGCTGAGGAAAGGGGCGGGAAGGGTCAGCTGGAACTTGTGCTCTTATCCCTCTTGCAAGATTATTCCCTAATATTCACAAAAGTATTTAGGCCATTGACAAGTATTTGCCTTGACAAGTCTGTGGAGAACTCAATACACTCTTGTCTGTCTGAGACCAACTGTTCCCTGAAACAAGACATCAGCAGAGCGCTGGACGTTGTTTCACCTTACTCTGATTAAAAAAATAAAACACAAGGGGTAAGCTGCTTAAAAAAAATATTGGCAATATAATGCCTCTGGGAATGAGTGATTTATATAGTGCTGGCTAAATCAGTCACAGCACAGACAGGCACCGTGTAGACTCCATGCAGTGATCACGGGCCCTGTGACTGCCAGAACATACCATGGAGAACCCTATAGTAGGTCTGGTGGTGGCGTGGGGGTGTCAGTATTTTGTTCATCCAGTTTATGCTGATGCTCCTTTTTTTTCCTAACCTATCCTGTACAAGGTCTCACGATGTATTTAAGCAGAAAAAGCCTCAGTAGGTCAGAATCAGGGTACAACAAACCAGGGATTTTGGTGCACAGGAGTTTGCTGCCCAGCAGCAGAGGTTTGCGTGTGGCCTTTCAGCTCTGATCCCTTTCACCAGAACAGCTTCCCCACATCTTTAAAACACAACCCAAATCTCTCGCTTGTCTGACATTGTCTCAGAAATCCCTTTTTGGCTTTCCATCAATGGCCGCTTTTCCAAAACTACACTTCACCTTGCAAAAGCTTCACCACTTCACTCAGGATTCTGTTTGGAAGTGTAAAATCCCATCTATCCACTAGACACTTTGGACTGGACTCAAGGCAATAGATTTACTCGAGTCAATAAAGCTTGCTGATTTATCACCAACTCAGGATGTAGGCTCAGTTGCAGGTCCTTGGGTCTTCACTTAGCCACCTGCATCCTGCACCAGAGCTCTTAGGTCAACAGCCTGACACCTGAAAGCTCCTTGAGGACTGCCTGGTAAGGCAGTGAGCACTCTAAATTTATCACCACAAGCAAAAGGGGGTAAGGATGCTCAAGATACAAGCAGCAATTCAACCCTAAGCTCTCACTGCAAGTGAAGAAAAGCTTCAGTCTACACAGAGGTGGAAAAAAAATCTCTGAAGGATCTGTGGCGGCTTTTCAGCCTTCTTTGCGCAACATGAAGAAACAACTGCTTCCCACTACCTCCTGAAAACACTTTGCCTGTTATAGGTTAAGACAGCAGCATGTTCTTAGAAAGGTGCTCCTTTTAACATCTAACATTTATTCTTACAAGCTCTTACACTGATGAAACAAGGATGAGTATCCTTGCTCTACAGAAGCCATCAATTGGGGTGCCATGAGTAAAGATGTGAGTCATTTCACCTCATCTGAGTTAACTAAAAGCTGAGCATCTCATCTCATATGTGCTCCTCTGCAACTGTTGGAGAGAAACGTCTTCAGAAGGTAAACCATCCCATACACAAGTGACCGCATTAGTGGGATGAATCACCAAAGAAAGAGGGAATTTCAGTGACTGACTTAAACACTAAATGGAATTCTAGACAGCTAAACTTACGTGAAGTTAGTCACACCCCAAATAATTTGCCTGCTCTCACAAAAAATAAAAAGCTTGCAGCAGAATGGAAGACAAGAATCTCTTTTCTCCAGCCTCACATTGATACTTGAACCATCGGGACACTTCTTCCTCACTGCAGAGCCACTCGGCTTTGGCGCCTATTCACCTTTTATCACCAAGGGAATCATTCCAGAGGCTCAGTGGGCAAAGTGATAAAATTGGCAATTTCAACTCAGACCTGGGTTCTCAGTTCTGATCGTTATTCATCACTCACTTTTTATTTCCAAACCAGTTTTTTCTCAAAAAGTGCCAAAAGACCTCACTGCCTCCACAAGTTGGGGCACTTGGTACCTCAAAATCCTCTGTTCTTGTGTTGCCATGAGGCACAATTTATCAAATCACAGATGAAATATTTTAATCTTCAGCCTCCATTCCCCCCACTCCAGCAGCCTCCTCAAGCACACATCTAATTTAACTGAGCACACAGCTAAAGAACATAAAATAGATTTTAGGGCAGACTGGGCACAAGCTCTGGATACCTCTGTTTCCAGGACCTGCAAACAGAAGCTCTATTATTGCACGTTCACCGCTACGCCTCCGACGCAGAAGTTAAAAAAAAAGTCTAAAGTTCTCTTCCCGGGTTAGCTGAGGTTAAACAGGTGTTTTTGGTAAGGATTGCAGTTACATTTTGATTACACTAGCCCACATTCTTACATCACATAATGCAATCTGATATACCCAAATGGATCCTTCAGTGCCAAACTGGGGCCCCCAGCTTGATGTTGTTCTAATTGTGTTTTTCATTAATCCCTGTGACCTCTGCAAAGCATCACCAACCAAATACAGGCCCTCAGAGCTGAGTGCTGGGTTTTCTTTTGGGAGTATTTTTTGCATCTCCTTTTGACTTCTTGATGAAGCAAAGTAAAAGCAAAAAGGAGTTTTCAAATTCAGCTGCCAGCATTAAGTCTGAGATTGGTCTGAACAAAAATACATCTAAGGAACCAGTTTATTGCAGCTGGATAGTGTGTCTTCTCTAGTAACCTGATCTAGTCTGCAAAAGGAAAACTCTTAACTTCTTTAGAGGGCTTTGGACTCAGCCTCTGCTACAGGAATGCAAGCGTGAGGCAATGTATGCTGCTTTATAAAGAACTAATATTAAAGGGGAGGCTGGGGGGAGAGGCCAATTCTTGATCTCATCCTGGAGTCACTCCACACACTTCAAATATGGCCAAATTCTGTCTCCAGCCACACCCTGGCAACCTCATTTCCTTTATTAGGGTTGCAATGGTTCTATCTGGGGGGAGAATTTGACCCAGGGGACCTCATTCTTTCCTGGCAGAAGCCCATCTCCTTAGGAACAGAGCCTTGGACTTGGGGAATTGGAGACTTCTGTGGAATTATCTCAGGGACACTGGTGGTCACTGGAGTCTCTTTATGTTTTGTGCCGAGGAATAACGTATTTCACTAGAAAATACAGGTCTGAAGTAGAGTGCGAACAGGAGAGATTTCAACTTGGAGAAGCCTGACTGGCAACGTGGGGAGCAGCACAGCCATTACCACAGCTCGTCTGCTTTGTAGCTCAGTAGGTGCATTCTCACCCACTCTGGAAAGCGTTTGACAGATGTGCATTATTATGCACAGCAATAACTGGTGTATATTAAAATGAGCTGCTCAAGAGGGGAGGAGTGAAGCGATGCACCTGTTTATGCACCTTCTCATCTACTGCTGCTTCTCTGCTGAAAAACAACCGTTAATTTATGCTCATCTGCATAAAAGGAAAAGACTTTGAAGAAGATTTTTCCATGGCAGCAAGGGCAGCTGGTGTCCCTTTCAGGCGCTCAGTCTATCTCCCCAGTATGCGCTTTTAAATTCACCCCTGAATTATTCAGCAACCAGTTGGAGGTACTGCACCAAAGGCTGAGGCACACAGGATGGATGTTCTTCAGCCTGCTCACTCCTGTCCTATCGCTTGCTAAATCCCAGCACAGCTTTTCCGATGCCTCGTTCATAATATCCTATCTTCTCCTGTCAAGAGCTACTACACATACTAGCCTTTTCCTTCCTCAGCCCTCTTCAGATTCCCAACTCCTCCCATTCTTTTCAAAGTCTCTGCTTCTGCACTTGTTCAGAGGAGGACTGCTTCAGAGTCACCCATTTGATCACTCTTAGTCTTTCTCATTTCAGAATGGAACGTGTGAGGTGAAACTCAAGCCACTGAGAAGCCAGGGAATTTACTGTTAATTTCCAAGCTCTCAAGATTTCTCCTTTGCCATCTATGTTTTTCAGGAGATAGCAAGAGGAAGAAGTTCTGTCCCAACTCTGACAGCAGATAATAAGCTACTTCTGGATGAAAAGCTACACTTCTGTGCAGTCCCATTTGTGCAGCAGACATGCACTGCAGGAGTACACACAGACCCCACCAAAATAACAGGGGCAAGGGGTAGTGGCTGGCTGCTGTCTCTTGAACCCTGGGAGCTACTCTAACCAAGGCCATGGCAGAAAACCATGCTGTTGCTGGATCATGGTTTGCAACTTCCCTGCCTTCCACTCACAAAGCTGGTGAACCAGCCTTTGCCAGGAGATTTCCCAAAGATGGGAAGGTGACCAGATCCATAAGAAAATCAACAGGGAAACCAGGTGATGCAGCAGGTCATCAGGATGGAAACTAGGCAGAAACCTCAGCCAAACTATTTTAGGGCTATTTAGGAGCTAAAAGCAGCTTCAGCAAAGAGCTTTGCTGCAGTAAAAGCAAAGCACAGAACCAGCTCCCCTTCCTACCCTCTACAGCAGCAGGAGGCCGTGCATCATGCAGCCGTCACACATGCTGTCCTGTGTCCTGCTGTCTGGACAAACCACTGTCCAGCAGACTGGCACGTGTGCTGCTGATGCAGATGGACAGACAGAATTCAAAACCTAATAAAATCATAGAATCATTTAGGTTGGAAAAGATCTCTAGGATCATCAAGTCCAACCTTTGTCCAACATCTCTCTGACCCCCAGACCATATCTCAAAGTGCCACAGCTACTCTTTGAACACCTCCAGGGATGGTGACTCCAACACCTCCCTGGGCAGTCTGGTCCAATGCCTGACCAATATATGCTACAGAACCTTGAAACACAGTATAAAAGTGGTATTTATGTAGGCTTTTCACATTTCCCTAATCTTCCTTTTCTCTGTCATATGAACCAGGAATGGGCAAGGAAGGAAATCCCACATCGGCAGCTTGAACGCAATCCTCTAATATCAATAGGACTATTTAAGAAGTGAGGCTCAGGAAGGGTGTCAGAGTAAGACTCATCTGGATTTATTATTTCATACTGTTTCCAGATACTTTTCTATTTCATCCACAACAGATTATTCCTGACACTTTTAGAGGGCCCCTGACCCATTTGCTTATTGGTCTGATCTTTACTAGCAATGAAACTAGAAGTCTTTGCTTACTCGACTTCTGGAGAGTTAAGAGGATACCCTTTTATATTATTCACTGAAATTGCTTCTTGGCTACAATATTCTCCTGTCAGTGTTTTTCATGTGTTCAGCAACATCTGCAGGATGTGGAAAGCACAGAAACAAACCAGATGTTGCAAAAGGTAGTGACACTGAGAAACATAATTATTACAGTATCTTGTTCATTTTTTCGGTCCATCTTATGCCTTCATACATCAGTAACTTTTACTGCTGAAACGGAGACTGACTCATCTAAGTTCTCTCTAAACAGATTTACAATCATTTGTAAAAATTGACATATACCCCCCATTAAAGCCAAATTTCCTTTAGCAATTTCAGAGGAAAATAGATTAAGGGAATGTGGATATTTATCTCAGCCATCAACATTTATTCATTTAGGTAATTATCACTTCATTACGCTGTCAAAGAGAGCACAGGGGGAAAATTCACCACTGATGAACCAAACACCACGGAAGTGTGGGACCAGGGTGCCAGCTCAGGGCCTCATCGAGCGTTTGTCACGGTGATGTGACAAAGGGTGAGGGGGTCCAAAGCAGGACAAGCAGAGCCTCCTGTGCTGGGTGGGAGAACAAGCGCAGCCTGGTCCAACAGCGCCACCAGAAGCAATCCCACGGACAGACGGACATCCCGACACCGTCCTGGCACCGCGCGGCCTACAGCCCCGGCCTGCCCCTGCTCTGCCAATTAGCTGCTTGATTTTAGAAGCTGTTTACTCAATTATGAAAAAAAAAGGAGAAAAAAAAAAAAGTATTACAGCCTTATCAATGTCTGCTACAGTGGAGAGTTTCTGGGAGATCGGGAAAATTTTCCAGTTATTTTAACTCAGACTTCAGGAATTTCGTAGGGGGATCAGAAGACCTGCAAGCTCTGCCAAATTCTGAAGGAACAAAGTATAACTAGATTAATATATAAATCTTATTAACTAAAATGTAGCTGAATACAGTCATTTGTTATCAAAGTCTTTCGATTGTTTAACAAATTGCAACATTTTGGTCTCACGGGCTCCCTGCCAAGTTGAGGCCTAATTAAGGTGGTTGGAAATGAATAGTGTTCTAATTAGTTTAATTACAATATGATGAATTATCAAACTAATTTTTAAAAACAATGTGCAATTAGCCTTTTAGCATTCCACCCCCATTTTCTGAAATGGGAAATGAAGCAGAACATACTTGTTTTTATCAGGAGGCTGGAGGTTGAACTACCCCAACCCAGGAGCTCCCCTCCACCTTCCACCCCACGTCATGCTTTGGCCATTGACTCCAGCACCTCTGGCAACGTTTGTGGAAAGCATGTTGTCCAGCCCAGAACTGGATCGATGCTCCTTTTCAGATTCTCAACCCGAGTTTTCCCTATTCCTTCCCTTAATCCTGAACTGGGGTTGCACAGAAAATCCCAAAGCATTATGTGCTTGGCCATACTGGCTTGGTAAAGTTTTTTTATTCTTACCTTTCAAAGCAGAAAACAATCAAATTCATCTGCCCACCAGCCATAAAGGGACTTCAGTTAGAATCATAAAATCATTTAGGTTGGAAAAGGATCATCAAGTCCAACCTTCATCCCAGCATCTCCCTGACTCCTAGACCATGTCTCGAAGCACCACATCTACTAATTTTTTTAATACCTCCAGGGATGTAGGTTCCTACCTACAGCACATAGGGAAGTACAATGTCTGTAACCACCTAGTCTGTGTTCCACAATGCCAACCACACAAAATCTATTTTCCGTTTTCTGAGTATGTTTTTTACATTTGCCCCCCAAAAGGCTATTTTCTGCCTCTGGCTACCAATCCCACCACGTCACTTGCCCAGGCAGCAAACCTTTCCAGAAATACACTTGCACCTGTATAACCCCTGTAATGTTGCACCCTTGGAAGTGAAAGCACCATCTGGTCCTACTGTAGAGAGGTTCATTACTGGAGGAGTGGCCAAAGGTCACCACCTTTCATTAGCACTGCCAGGTATCTAAGTAGAGTTTGGCTCAATTACAGGATAGCTCACTGCTGAGAAATAGAAGAGGATGTATTAAAAATATAGGGGGCCATTGAATGGAAGGAAGGAGCAAAGAAGTTCACTTTAATGACACGAATCCTTTAACAAATAATCAGGTTAAAAATGATCCACTTGGTATTTTGATGAGAATGGATTTTCTCATCCTGTGAACCAGAAAGAAAATGTGGCAGTAAAACAGCTTTCGGCATGACTTAATTATCCCCAGAAAGACTTAGGAGCCTGCTCCAGCAAAGCACTTAAATGCACGCCGAACTTTAAGCACACGGGTATTCTCAAGGGACTATTCATATATCTAGAGATAAGCATATGCTTAAGTGCTCCAGCTAAGACACAGATCAAATTGAAGTCTCTCATCAGGGCCTGGAGTCACAGCTACCGCATCTGGCATGCGCGACAGCGTTTGAGATGTCCTGTCCACCTGGGTGCTTATAAAGCCCCCGTCGTCCTGACTATCTGAGTGTTTCCCAATAAATGAAAATAATCAATCACAGCTTCCTGACTGGCACGTAGAAAGAAGATTTGAATAGGTGCATGTATCTGTAGATTAAATCAGTTTACTGGAGGGAACCAAAACAAGGAGATTGCCATATGTTTCTGCTTGTGCTGAAGCTAGTGCTCATGCTTGTTTTTCCTGGAAATTTGTTCCACAAGCTTAGCCTGGCTATTGCCAGAGCCTTCATTTATTTGTCAGCAGTGGCAAGGATCCAGCAGATGAGGCTCTTGTAAGAAAAAAGGACTGCAGAGGGCACTGACCTCTCAAGTAACTATGGTCAAATCTACTAAAGGCTTGAACACACCGTGGAGGTGTCCAGCTGAAATCTAGATGCTGAGGAGCCACTCCAGGTTGTACAACAGCATATTGCTACGTGGATTTGGTGATGCCAGTCAGGACACATGGCTAAAATCCTAGACTTAAAGCCTAGGCACTGCTGCTCAAACAGCAGGCTGCAGTGGCCTTGCTGCTGTCCCCTAGGACTGTCTCTTTGCCAGTCACAGCTATGGGCATCTGGCACCACGAGGGTGGCCAGAAGAGCTGGAGGTTGCTCATCAGTCCAAAGGCCCAGGCTTTCAATGCACAGAGTACAGAAGAAACATTTTTCTGAAGAGTTTCTCTCCTCTCTTATCCAACTCTCAAGGGAAATGCAGGGCTGGCTCTGTGCCTCCCTGCCAGCTTTCCCAGTTAATTTTTGCAAGACTACAGCTGTAGGCAGGACTGCTTCTCATGGTACCCTAAGAGCAGCCCTCTGGCTTGAGGAGGGCTGGGGGGTGAGAAGCCAGGCGGGCCCTGCCTGTTCACACCAGGGCTGCATTTGGTGAGACAAGTGTTTGAGACAGGTGCGTGGCCAGCCGCGCAAGCTGATGAGAACTGAGGAAAACACTAACAACAACAACAAAATAAAATCGTTTCTGGCAAGAAAAAGGTTAACTCAAAACAGTAGGTATAAAGATAACTCAAACCCATCATTAAAGAAATTCAGTTATTTAGTCAATTTTACTTATTTACAGGATAGAAGATTAATGAGCTCAAATACAAACTGAGACAGTAATTAGGTTTCAAAAACATACTGTAACACAATCAATCATTGCTTGGGAGTATAATGACATTAGGGTAGAGCCCTCTTTCAGCTGAAGTTATTAGCATGTGATTGGTGAAGACTGGACTTGAAGAGAGAGTCTACCCCAGGGTCCTGTAATAAAATGAAAGAGGAATCTTAAATAAGGAGAAACTATGTCTTTGACCCTTTGTCCTTTGCCTGTAGATGTAGAGATACTGTATTCGGGATTTAGGGCTCTGTAACAGGACTTTGGGGAATGATGGCATTTCAAAAGACAGTTGGTATTTTACTTTAAACAAGACTTTACTTGAGACCTAATACGACACAGACGGTATGTATATGTCCTCTAATCTGGTCTTTGAGGCTATTAGCAGCTCCTTTTGAGGCATTTCAGATCTCTTCTCAAAGTCTTTGCAAATATGTCAACTTAGAGAAGGAATTCAAAATGTTAACAGAACAGAAAGCCAGAGAAAGAGTGAAAATTTAATGTAAAGAAAGGAAAACTAGAAACTATACAAAAGTGAAGTTCTCAATTGTTGTTGCTAAAGCATTTTTTGCTAAGGAACTGCATAAATAGCTTTCATGTATTCCCATTGTGTGGAATCTGGGTAAATGTTCCATAGATCCAGTGTCAGCTGGGTTCACAAATAAAGAAACATAGGACTTTTAAGATTTAAGCCAAATTTCAAATTCAGGTTTTTATACATGTATCAGCTTAATCCAGCTCCCACAGAAATCAGTAGTAATTCTCACACTGATCTGAATAAAAGTTACAACAGCGTGATAGCTTTTTAAATTCCATCTAAGTAACTAAAATCAGGTACTTGAAGCAAAGCCTTTCAAAAGAAGCTATGGCATTTTCTCGCATTCTCTAAAATGTCTTTTGAAAATTATATCCCGAAACAATGTTTGAGCAGTGAAATTCAAGTAGCCTAATTTTCAGAGATACTGAGTACTCCCAGAGTTCAATAATTTCAGTATTTATCAGCTCTAAAAAACAGACTGCTTCCTTTGACGTACCTATATATAGGGTTAAGTGCCTAATTCTAAGTGCCTAAGTTTGAAAAATGTCAGCCTCAACCCCCCCCACACACACTTCTCGTGTATCTAAGTAAATATACACTTCCACAAATAACTTCTGCATCCCCACCACATCTAAAATGAAATCTTCATCATTTCCTTCACCTCAAGGGCTCAGTGGCACAGCCACTGCATTTTGCTACCAGCGTCATTCTCTACAGACATCTAATTGCTATTATTTATTCACTGTGGTATTCTCAGCTCCCCCAATTCCCTCGTGAACAATTGAAATGGATTGCAATAAGGACGTGACACACAGGAATAAGAAGCTGAAATGTATTTCCTGGCTTCAACCTCCTAACCTGAGGGAAGGTTATGATGGTTGACATGGCCGGGGTCAACAGCAATCGGTTCTAGTGGTTACTGTCACGTAGATTCTATGAATACTTTTGACGGCATTTCAGAGCCGCTTGATAAATCAAATGCAGAAGAACCTTAACTCAAAATGTATTGTACATAATCTCAAAATGGAGGGGAAAAAAACCCCCACAAAAGCAAAACCATATTTCAAAGCAAGAGTGTGAAAACATAACAACATGCAACTCAAGTCAATACAATCAATCCTGATAACAAGAGCAGTCAATGCAATTACATTTTATAAAATCAATGCATCCTCCTACTAGGAAAACCAGGAAAGGAAGGAAATGAACCAAGATCCCCCTCTCTATCAGCAAGTGACAATGACAGCTTCACCAAACACAGCTAAAAAAGGAGCAGAGAAAGTGTAAGATCTTGAAAGTTTGGCAAAGGAGCCAGCACCGGGTAAAAATCTTCAGTCTGAATGAAGGACCAGCTTTTGCCTGGCTGCTCTTCTGACCCTTTACAAGTAAATTCATTTTCAGCCACTGATACAAAAATGTAATTCTTCCAGCAACATTTTCCTGAATCTAAGCTGCTGAATATCCTTTTTTTTCTCTCCCTCCCATGATGCAACTACAAATGTGACATATGACATTAAATCAAGCTGTATGATTACGACTGCTCAGGTAACTTAACTCATGAGCTATCTTTTACCTTTCCATATCAATTCAAGGCACATAAAAGCCTGGATTGAAAAACTGACCGTGTCACTTGTCTGAAAATTCTCTTCAGTTGACCAAAAGTGAATTTAAGAGGTTTGCAAAAACCCATTAATATCTCCAGTTGTTTGGTATTAAGAACCTTTAACATGTTCAACCTCCCATCTTAACCCTTCCCCAGGAGAAAACCCTACAGAAGCCAGCAAATGCCCTGCCCATGGAAAGCCTGAAGGATGAGGCTCTATGCATAGTAAATTCCCATGTGGGAATTACAGATTTCACATTAATTAGGCTCCCTGCTCCAAGACAAATGATGCCTTTCTTATCAAAACACTACTGGTGACCTCAGCCCTGTGAAAGAGACTGAATGAAGGGAGGCAGAGCTGAGAGCAGGCAGAGCAGTCTTTCTGATGGCCCACCTTCATTAAGAAGCTCGTCTTAGGTTGGAGAGTATCTTGTGATAAATGTCTGATACTGGACTGCAACAAGGAAGGTACAGTGGTCACAGAGGGTGAGGTTAGAGATCTGCAGCACCTAACAGTGGGTATCTAACTGTGGGGCCTTAACCTATCTCCAGGGAAGCCTTTTTTTTCCAGAAACAACAGAAGAACTTTGGCTGCTAGACAAGGTACCTGAGGTAAGTGCCCACCATCAGCACACAGGATTTGCCCTCCAAGGATACGCTGATATGTGTGTGCATGTCTGATTGAAGGAGAAAAGCTCTTTCAGCAGGTCCTGGGCAGTATTCCCTGCCATCAGGCTTTGCACACACTTACCCCTATCACCTTCTCCCCAGCATCTGTTTGGACATCTGTCCAAAATGGAGATGTCATTAATTTCATGCAGGGTTGCAAATTGGTTTTAGCCAGAGCATCCCTGTGCAAGAGGTGGTTGATCATCGTCTGTAAATGATAAAAGAATGACAGTCTTACAAAACTAAACCAGAACTGACTACTTTGGTTTGTGTTATCCTGAGCAACAACACTTCAAACATACTTCCAGCAAATCATTTATTTTCCATTTAATTAGCACAAAAGAACTGCAGATACAAACAATTACTGCTGTTACATTATGCACTTGCACGTGGGAGAGAGAAAACACAATTTTGCTGCATTTTTCTTTTTACTCTTATGGAAAACATCCAGTTTTAACACCCTTTTCTCTTGGAAGAGAGAAACCTGCAGTTATTATTTCCTGATATTTCCAGCTTTGCAACTACCCATCTGTAGTTTTTTCATCACCAGTGTTTTACACGTGTATGACCAGCCTCAAGCAGTCTCACGATGACAAAAGTATTTCTGAATCCCTGATTTGTTACCTGCATACTTTCCTTGTAGCGTTTTCTCACCAGTTTTAAATTGTCTCAGGAAATCTCCATGGGATTCCATGGATCAGACAACATGAAAGGGTCTGTAAACCTGACATATGTTGAATTGTAGACTACTACACAGAAAACACTAATCCCTAGGCATCTTCTGGATCATCCATAAAGCTACATACACAGTCTTGGAGACAGTTGTGGCATGATCTAACTTAATTTATTGAGAAAGAAATGAAAGACAGCAATTACAAAGATGAGAGAGGGAAACAAAGTTGGAGTACACCTTGTCATCCCATTATTTAATTTTTACCAAAACAATACTGAGGATTTAGTAAAGAAAGTAGTTCTTAGAGAGGAGCTACCTTCAACAGCTTCCAAAATTAGGAATACTGCTCACCAATTAGGAACAAAAGAGAACTGCTAAGTAAGAACTTGTAAGTTCTTCAGCTTGGCAAGTGATGCTTGGGTAGACTTCCAGGGAAGCTGATGAGAAAGCTGAGTAGCAATGCATGAGCTATGGGGCCCACGTCACAAGATGGGAAACCAGCTAACACACTGACCAGCTCCAGCACACCAGCTCCACCACTACTATGGGGTGATGCAATGCATCATCCCTGTAACTGCTGGGTAGGACTGACACTGAAGAGAACTGGAATCTCTGTATCAATCTTCCCATCTGAATTCAGGTGGCCCTGGAAAAAAACTAATATGTGCATTCAAGTAGAGACAGAATCCCTCTTGGCCATCACAGATGCGTACTTAAAATTAAATTAATTATTACTGCCTAAAGAACCCAACTACCTAGAACTTTTACTTATTAAAGAACCCAGCTGATGAGATGAATTCAAATGAATTCAGCTACACCAAAAGAAGCTGAAGGTACTCATCTCCAAGCAGGTAATACTCACACTGACATAAGATTTGGGCCATGGTCTACAGCACAGCCATAGCCTACCTCTGAACCTGCCTGGCTTTACAAAAGCAGATCATAAACCAGGTGGCCACAGTGACAGACCTAATAGCCACATCTCCCAAGACCAACTTGTATGAGAAAAAGTCCCAGTAGCTTTTGGCAATTCAAATCCATCGTGATTGTTACACAGCTGGGTTCAGCTTCATGGTCTCAGCAAGACCTTCATAAATGATGAGGGTTTGAGATGGAGCCAAGCGTCTTGTCAGCGCTTCATACTTCAAGGCATTTGTATTTATAATTCCTGTTACTTAACACAACAGATCCTAGCATGACAAATCCTAGAAAACTGTTATGCTGGGGTCTTCGTTTTCAGGATTTGCACCAGAGCTTAACTAAATTAGAAAGTATTTGGATGGCATCTCTGGTTGAGCTGCTGGTTGATGTTTTATGTTTTAATGTTTTAAGGAAAGTTTATTATGACAAGTCAGTGAAAGTGCTTTTAGTAGGTCAATAAATCATGGACCTATCATATCACCGGGTGACAGCTATGCAAAGCATAGAAGGAAATTTGATATTATTCCAACAAAATAGCAACTACAGCTATGTCCAGCTTAGCTGCAGTCACATCAGCCTGTTGACTGCGAACTGAAGAGGTAAATAATTATATTTTGGGGAAGGAAAGCAAGGCGTTTGTAGATTTTTATCTGGGTGGTATTTCTAAAACTCTCGAGGGGGGGGGGGAAGGTGAAATTATTTATTTAATCTAAAATGGTCCTCTGGATGCCCACCACGGAGTCTGTTCTATAATTACCTAATGTGGAGGAGTGGGGAAGGGGCTGGGAAGAAAAAGAAAGCAGATGAAAAAAAAAAAAGAAGGATAAAAAAGATTTCTGAGAGATTGAATTCAGTTTTGGCATCTCTCCAACCAGATGGAAATTGAAGGGATGTTAAAAAAAAATTTAAAACAGGATGCACAGGACAAGGGTGGGAAGTTTCCCTCGTTATTACTGTCAGGAGAAAAAAACACAACCAACCAAACAGAAACCCCCTTTTTTATATACAAGACAGCAGCACACTTGTCAGATCAGGGTGTGCCCCTAATCTTCAGTAAGAAAGCCACAATGAATTGCACTTTGAAATGTTTACACCTCATCAGACACACACAAGTCTCTCTTAGCCACGAGGCAGAGTCTGAAGAAAAATTTGCAGGGAAAAAACCTATTCTTTGCCTCTTCTGTTCCACAGTGCTTTCAATTGTCTGCTATAGCTTTTGACAGCAACAGCAGCTGCCTATTGCCTGGTGCAACCATCACTCTGTGTCTAGCCTTGGGTCTGGGCTCCACGGCTGATACTACACCATGGAAGGACTCACGGCTGGAAAGCATCAGGGGAGACCCATGTTGAAAACAAGTGCCTAGTTAAAATTAGACTAGAGAATCTACTCTCACGTTTTCTTCAAATGGAAAGGGCAGAACCATGTGTGTGCACTCTGGATGCCATTTCTTCTCTGACTGTAAATTAAGGGATTTAACATATATAAATCTCTTTGTGAAGGGACTGTTACACTGATAAAATACCCATGGATTCCTCTGCCTTCAGGGCTAACCACTGGATCTGTTATGCACCACAATGGTATTTCATGCAAGGTTTGTAAAATCTGAGAAAACTTGGGCAAAGCATTTTAATCCATTTTTGCCTTATCTCAGGATCTGAGCCCCTCAATCATTTTCAACCTTATGCTGTCATCTAAGGAAGAGAAATACAGCCCAGTCTTAAAAGTGAATCAGAAGAGTACAAGTTATGATGAGTCTGTGAAGAAAGGCAAATCATAACTACATAGCAAACCTAGGTCTTGAGACACTCCTCTTTTATTACCACAACTCTCTCAGTCTGTGAATGAGATCTGTTTGAAGCCACAGAAGCCAGAACATGAACAGGCTCCCCTGCTGCAGCAGGACTTTCTGGGGCAACACAAAATCAAAATGACATCTGCAAAGGTGTGTCACCAGGATTTCACATGGGATAACCCGAAACTCTGCCCGTAAAGGGTCAGCAGGCAGGTGACACTGGCTTTGGGGATATTCCACGCAGGGCATGTGCAAACACAAACCATCTAGACTCTTGTGAAAGACGGTCAGCAATGTTCATTTAGCATACGGGGAGAAGGGGCAAGCTTAATTGAGGAGAGAACTGGCAAACCGGCTGCAGAAGCTGCTCCTTTCCTGCCCCAGTTGAAAGGCTGGGGCATTGAACTGTACTCCACAGACTTACATTATAGTGCCAGATCTGAGCAACCTTGGGCAGATCACTTTCTTACCTGTGTCCTCCCTTGGATAACCCTGCCCTTTTAAAGTATAAGATCATAAGGGTGAATTATCATATGCACTCAATTTTAAAGCTATTGACTGTCTTATGTGGAGGATAAGACTGTAGTACAGTGTCCTTAGTAACTCTTTGCGCTCCAGTTGTACCTTCAATCTTTCCTGCGTGGTCAGAGTCCTATTCTTCCAGCTACTGTATGTAGAAAAAAAGGGACATCAGTAGCCTTAAAAAGACTTTCTCAGTATCTGAGGCTCAGAAGAAGATACTCCATTATCACACACCCTCCTTTGCACATTAAAGCACTGCTCAACTGACTTGCAGATTCAGGTCTGAATGGACAGGCTGCTACTTAACAGTATCTGTAATGTAGTGAGGTTTACAGTTAATGACTAAGTAGAAAAACTAAGCCTGCCAACTTCTAAGAAAATAATAAATGGATGATCTTCACTTCTGTTTTACCAAGTAAGACAAAAGAAAGGAAGTATGGTAGACTGAAAAAGACAAATGTCCACTGTTAAATAAGTACAGTAGTACTGAAAAAGGTGCTTGAAGTGAATCACATGATTCAATGGGATTAATTACAATTAAGAAAAGCACATAATTCTGTATAAAATATGGGGTCCGGCAGTGGAGTGTAAAGATCAGAGGGCAAAGCTGGTGTAAAATATAACATGGAAGGCAAAGATGGAGAATTGAACAGAGCAAGATCACAGCAGGGGTTAAGATAAATAAGACATTTTTAAAGTACATACGGAAGGAGAGGGCAGTGAAGGAGACAGAAGGGCCTCTTAAAAATGGCAAGGGTAATTTATTGACACAAGTAGTAAGGGCATTGTTTAAGGGAAAAAAAAATGAAATTAATTCTTCGCCTGAGTGTGCAGAGAGGAGAGGGGACAGATGCCAGAAAGAGACATAAATTTCCCAGAGGAGAAAGAGAAATGCTTAAGGAAATCAAGATCATACCAGCGCTGGTGATCAAGAAAGTAGAATGTCAGAAAACTGAAAAAAAAACCTGCAGGAACAAACGTGATGTATCCCAAAATCTAAGGGAGAGGGAAAGAAATAGTGCAGAGACACTCAGAACCTGGAAAGCACTTGGCGGGAAGCCAGCAGAAACCTGACACTGCACTACCATATGGTTAAAGCTAAATTCAGGTTGTGGATGCCACCCAGCAAGCTGGTATTTTTGCTTCAAAGACCTTTTGGCAGTAAAGGAAATTTTACTAGCAATAAAAAGGCCAGTCTTCTTTGCTTCCTTCTTGCTTGCCCGGTTTCCTTTCCACCACCTGCTTTTTGCAAAGTCAGCCTGTGATAGAAAGGGTGCCTGCGAGGGAATGCTCCCGAGGAGCTGCGTGGCCACCACGTTTCCTCACAGCCTATCTCAAATCCCCTGTTGTGGCTGCAGCACTTGGTACCACTCCCAATGTGCATTTCTACCTTTAAACTGACATTTTTTAACAGTTCTAGAAAACTGGCCTTATCAAAGACATAGGGAATCCACATTAAACTGCAATATCAATCTGTAAAAGCTACAGAGTCTAAAGGACTTGGCCCTGTGTGCACCAGCTTGGCTTTAAGAATGCAACTATTCCACTGACACCAGGAGAACTGCTCACGAGCATCCACCTGAGCAGACGTGCTACTGTTCCAGTGAAGGAGCGGTAATTAAAGTGGGCCTATAGCATGTGTATCATACAAATGGAAACAGCAAACACAGCAGCAGCAGGACTAATGTTGGAGGGAGATGGTGTCAGTGACATGCATTTAAGCAAAGAGAGTCAGGCCTTAAAAGAATTTGTGGGGAATCTGGCCACACTAAGAATAGACGGTGCTTGGAGCAGCAATGGGGCAGCTGCTATTCGTAGAAGTTTAGAATGGCCACTCTAAACTTAGTGTGCAAGTATTCAAAGGTGGTAAATGCTGAAGAATATGCACAGATGCTACCAGGAAAAAAAAAATAAATAAAATTGCTGATTGAAGAGCATGATCAGGCAAGGTGCTGAGTGCCAGTTCCTCAAAGGAGCTACACTGACCTATACTGGTTGAAATCCAGCCCCTACAGGCTTCCTTCCACTCCTGGCAATGAGATTTTGGAGCTCTGCATCACGCAGGAACATTTTTCACTATGCAGGATTATACGCACGGGGCTTAATCCCACTGACATCAAGAGCAGACCTTTGAACAACTCCAAGGGTTGGCATGGACTTTCGGTGAGCATATCCAGTCTCATCATCTACAGCACTTCCTCCAATTACCACTGAGTAACTGGCTTGACTCTGCTTGGGATGCCTTTGATAACACTCCCAATCAGCACATAATCTAAGGTGGTGAAAGTAAAATGGGTTGATACCAAGTGCAACTGGATGCATCAGATATAAGCAGCACATGTGTGGGGAGGGCAACAGGGAAAATTCAGATACTTGGTGTGAAACCTCAGTGATCAGTGGCCAGGGGCTGTGCTCTGTACTCCTTGGGTGAAACTCTGCCCGGCAATCACTCAGCGACCTTTGCAGACCATAATGACATGCCTAAAATAAATAGAAATGCAGCTGAGAAATTTAGGACAAGACAGAAATAAGAGCAGAAGCTGTAACTCTTTGGAAGATTTATAATTTATGACCGTTCCATGGCATGAGTTCAAGTGTGACCTCTCAGCTGGCAGCTGTCTTTATGCTGCTTTCTCCTTCCACCTGCCTAGTGAGAAAACAGCCACCGTCTCTGTGAGCATGGATAAATCTGTCACAGTGACTTACACAATGAACTCTCTGGAGGGAGACTGAAGTAGTCCAGAGAATAAATCTAACCCTCAGAAACAGTAGCAAGGTTGTCCAAGTTTACAGCATCTCCTCTTAACCCCTTTGGTGTGGACCTTAGTGGCTATAATTATAACTGGCACTATCTGCCATGCTGAAGTCGGGAATCCTCTGCAACATGATGGATGTCTCGCTCAGGACAAGGCAGAGTTGGACACAAAAGCAGCTGGGACGGGCCCATGATGCAATATGCAGCTCTCATCTGATGTGGCAGCCTTGGGCTCTAAAGCCTTTCCCAAGGACATCCAGGTGGGCAAAATGGTTTTACAAGAAAAATGTCTTTGCTGAAGTGCTCGGATTACAAGGCCAAAGCACTGAATTAGATCATTAGATTTTAAGGCCAAAATGGCATTATTAGTTTAGATGGATTAACGGGCTCTGTCCACTCCTCCTACCCTGCTGATGGACGCACAGCAGACGTTGAATTGATGTCGAATCCAACCCATGCCAGCAAGATATCATCCTCTAATAAAATCCCTCTAAGGCAAGGCATCTTGGTATGCTTCAGCAAAGTACTTTAACCAAACCAAATGGCAGTCTGTGACTGGGGATTCTAGTTTGTAAAGGAAGCTCTTGTTATCTTAAAATGAACAGTTTAAAAAAACCCCAAACATCAGAGACTATTTTTTTCTATAGCTAATACTAAGAATCCCTACCTAAACAGCTTATAAAGGCTTTGGACTGTGATTCATCTGTGTTGTGAGACATGATAAATTCATTCTAATAGGTAGTTGATGAATTGCTCATCACTGTAGCTTATCTTGCACACCTCCTGCAGATGTGCTTGGACACCTTTCAAACATATTTACAACATGCCCATGACATCTGTTAAGCCATGCAGAAATAGGACCTTAGTACAAAGGCAAGAAAACTACAGTATCATGCAACGTTATGGCCAGGACTGATGCCAACACCACAAAATCCCCTGAGGGGAAGCCCATTATTCTCACCAGACCTTAGTTTTATTCATGTAATTTCTTTCTCCTGTAGCTCATTTGCATCTGAGCTTGATACAGTCTCATAAACAAGGGAAGTTGTCCCAAGACATCTGCAAAGTCACATTCAACTTCACCATACTATGGCTTTGCTCTGGAGGTAGCAATAAAAGGTAGAAGAAGTGGGTGAGGAGGGGCTCCTGCACGCACTTTCCCTAGTGGAGAGAGTGCTTTTCAGCAAGGACTACGTTTATTTTTCTTCCAGGCCCTGAATAGTGCACTATGACTGTTCTATGTTATTTTCATCCATCTATCATTCTTCTCATGCCTGTTTTGTGTAGGATTCACACACTCAAAGTCCTCTGCAATTTTATCTCCTCTATCACACACACCAGACATTGCTTTCTTCTATTGTGCCTAACTTGTTTCCACCCTTTTTCCTGCAGTGCTTAGATTCCAGTGTTCCACAACATTTGTCATTCTTTAACTAAGTGAGAGGAAACCTTCTTGTGCAAAAGGAGTATTCTTTGTCTGGAACTCATGACATTGAAATTACCAGGCTTTCTATTCTATTATGGCAATAACACTCAAATCTTCTGGCCTCTAGATCTCCATCAGTAGTAACATCAAGAACTCTCCCTCAGCCCTTACCCATATTCTCGCTTTGTACCCAAAACCTTCAAAGAACAGGGATGCCTTTGATGGGATTCAAAAGAGCACTGACCAAAAGAGGGTTAAGTTTTCCAAGAGGGTTTCATGATAAAATAAAATTGAATGCCAAAACCAATAGTCAGAGGCACATGGTAGGAGTCACCTTTCACCTAATTTGAGAAGCTCTTTCGGCACTGAGACACCCTGCAAGCAAGGAACTGGACTGTGAACCTTCAATGTGCTTCTTCAAGGACAAAAAAAAAAAAAAAAGCTGTCAAGAACTTCTGTACAAGTGTCCCTGTCCAAGTCCCCCAGCAACGTTATGAACTACTGTGTGAAGAAATGATGCAATGTGCCATTCCAACTGCTCTAGCCAGCTGCTCAGAGGTGCTGAGTACCCTCAACTTCCCATGACCTGAAGAGAGCAGGGGGTACTTCAACACCTTCACTATCTTGCAGAACTGGACACGGAGCAAACAACCTTACATATGCTTTTCTCTCTAAACAGGCATTTCCATAGTGCTCAATTATGCAATTCCAAAAGCATTTTGTTAGAAGCTGTGCAAGGTGCCTTCCAGTAACAGAGACGTGCTGCAGTTTCCAAGGTTTAGTTCATAAAAGCACGGTGGTGATCTTAATATCCCAGATCCTGTTGGCAGTACAGGAGTGCAATGTAGCATAGCTGCCTGCCTGTTGAGGTAATGATCAGGTGGCACGTGACAGAAAGAGAAAGGGAGAACCAGCTACTGGCCAGCAAAGGAAAATTGTCGTACCTCGTTGCTCTCCTGGCAGAAATTTGGTTCTCAGGCCTTTCACTCCTTCGTTTCAGATATCACCTTTCTCTTGCCTTGCCTTCTTTCCCACAAAATGACTTATATCCTCACAGGGCCTCACATCTCAGTTAAGAATTTATTCCCCCATGGCATTAGATACTACTCTTACACGGCAGAAATCTGATGCCACTTTCTTACAGATCTAAGGCAATAAGATCTCCACAAGATATGTTTTGACCCTCCTAACTGATGTTCCTCCTCAGACTGCTAAAATCCCTTTCCAAGCATACCTATCTTCAGAATACAGTTTTCCCTTCCCCTTCTCTTTTGCAGAGAGTAAGGGAGAGTCCCTGCCTTGTCTGAACTGATAAAACTCTAAACATGACAGAGGATGTGAGGAAACTTCACCAGAACAGTGACAAACTGTCACAGTGGATCTGAACACCTAAGTCCCTCAAGACTACATCTAACCAAGCACAAAATTAATTCCCTCAAGAAACTATTCTAACAAGCATGCATTCTTTCCGATTATTTTTTCAAATTCACTTGTTAGAGGCTAGATATAACCTGAACCACAGTGATTTATACTCATGATCTCCACTATGGATCTTCTCCACACATTGCATGACAGTGCACAACTTGCTTGTATTACCAGCAAGGTTCCCTTCAGTACACTGGTCACCATCCACCCACCGTGGTGGTGTCTGAAGTGATGGATTGAGGGAGCAGAGAGTCACAGCACACGCTGGTACAACTGCAGCAAGCTGTTTTCTTCTTCCTTGCCATTTATGTCTGCAAACGGGATATTATTGCTGGGCCTGGATGTGGAAACTCAGGAAAAAAAGTCTGGGGAATAGCACTAAGGAATGTTGTTTGCTCAGCAAGATTTGGGAAGAAAGGAAATGATCTATTTTGTGAATTGAAATTATCCCCTTAATGAATTTGGCTCACTATTTCTAGTCAAAGAAAAAAATACTCATACTTTATTTTTGTAAAAAAAAAAAAAGTGTCAGCTATCCAAAAATACTGAACAGCTGTCCTGAAATAGCAGATTTTCCTGTATGTTTTTTTTATGATTCAGTCCATTCCATAACTTTGCAATGAGAACTGCAGACAGTTCTATTTTGCTTGCGAGAAATATGCACAATATGGCATGTGCCTCATAATCTTCTGTGATTAATGTATAAAAACATAGTCAGAACATATTTATACGATGGCTTGTAGAATTATAGAGATTGATCTTGGTTTCACTCATGGCCAATGGCTAAGGAGCACTTTAATCTGCTACAGGTGAAAAGGTAATGCAAACACACTTGTGTTTATTTAGGACAGCTATTGGGAATATTTCATGCCATATTTCAAATACAAATACTCTTTGGCTGTCTCCGAGTCAAGGAAATATAAAGTCATTAGTATATGGGTTTCTACAATCTATTGTAAATATTAAAATTACACAGGTCATTTGACCCAAATTGAGATTTCTGCCTAGTTTCTTCACAATCTTGGCTTCCAGGGGACTGCGAGAGGAAGCAGCCTCCACCATGGCATCACAGGGTTGCAAAGCCCACTCCAGAATGAACTGGGAATGGTATTTCAGGACATTCTTGGCAAAGGCTTCAAGCCACCTGAAGACTGAGAATGCGAGTCTGCTGTCGTCTGAGCTAGTGGAGATGTTCCCTTTGCCTTTCAAGACTAAGCACTGCTTTAAAAAATGCCTTATGTGAATGGTCATCTTGAATAATTTTCTTGAATCAATTTTTTCTTATGTTCAGGTTCAGATCCTCACCTGCTGTCAGCTGGATTACCATTTTGGTGTTCAAATGAGAACCCTTACTAAGGAGTCTCCGAGGAAGAGCTTACAGCCATGCTTAGCATTCAGCAGGTCAGCTGAGTTGATTATTTTATGTAATCTTGGACTCATTTTCATAGCAACAAAGGAAATCCCTGACCAGGATCTAAGAGATGAGGTGTCCCGTGTAAATCCACTCGCTACATAGAGCACATCTTTGGCAGGATCATAATTTACTTCATGTATTTCCTCTCAGGAGGCTTGTGTTTCTCCTGCAACCTGAACTTCCAAGCCTAAAAGTACCTAGTGTTCTTCTTGTGCTTCAGGTGCTAAGGAATGAACCTTCATCCCAAGCCTCTCATGCAAAAACCCCACAAATTTTATTCACATGTTTAGGTAAAACACTAAATCAAGGAACACTTAAATAATGAATAATGGGATAAAACTCCAGCAGCAGCAAAGTGCTCATGCATCAAGTAGCATTCAGATCCCAGACACTTTCTTCTAATTCTTCTCCCTCATCCTAACTACACAACCTCCCCAAATCCCCACCTGCTTAACCTCTTTGTTTGCAGCTTAGGTTTAGTAGCTTTTTACAGTTCATCTCTGCTCTGTAAAACCATGGAGAGAGACTAGGAAAAAAAAAAGAAAAGAAAATGGAACAGGAGAGATCAAAACAACCCCAAACATGTTCTGGGTCAAACCAACATCTGATACAGGGGCTACATCTTTGTTGAAGTCAATTAGGTTTCCACTGCCTATGCTCTTCAAGGTGAATCTGGCTCATGACATGGCCTGAGACAACTTACTGCCTGAAGCCTTGAGCACCTTAGCTCAGCCCTGCAGTGATGAGGAAGGAAACTGGTAGGACTGCAGAGCTCCTTTTCGTCTACTTTGAATATTCAAGTGACCCAAACAGTCAGTCAGTCATGAACAGCAATATATGAAGCCTTGGGCATTTTTAGCCTAACAAACTGAAAATATTGGACCAAAGTTACATCCAGTAGCACAGTGTTACTCTGAGAAATGAACACCAGCTGTTCATTCAGATGACAACTCACTTCAGCCTAAGGTGAGCTATGAAAGAGCAGCCAGACAGTAAGGCACTAGGGCTGAGGGGACCTGGGTGCAGTTCCTGGCTCTGAGAAGGACTTTGTGTACAACTTACAACCAGAAGAGTTCCTGCTTTAACTTCAGGCACTGGAGTTAGGAGCTGAATATCCACACACCTTCAGTGAAGGCAGACAAGACTCCTGAGGTCATCAGTGTGGCCCTTTAGCAAAAAGCTCCTTTTCTACCTTGATTGTAGAGACAACTGTATTCATTCTTATCACTGGGGGTAAGTATAACCTTGCTCTGGCACATCTTTTTCTCTTGCCCACCTTGCAGCTCTTTGGAACATGAGGAGATGCCAACAATGCTTATTTGCATCATCTGACATATGGAGGACTTGGATCTTGATGGAGTATGTGAGCAGTGACACATATAGAATCATAGAGTTGTCAGGCTTGGGAGGGACCTTGAAGATCATCTAGTTCCAACCCCCCTGCCATGTGCAGGGACACCTCCTACTAGACCAGGTTGCCCAGAGCCCCATATGTCACTACAATACACACTACTCTGCATGAAAATAAAGCTTGCCTGGTGGTGACTCAGAAATATAAGTGAGGCATGGGCTGTACAATCACCGAGACCAATCCAATCTACATTATCAGTGACAAAAAAAATACACTAACTGATGCTTGCTGGGTAATCTTCAGGAGCTCCGTCTGAGCAGGTAAAGATAAAGGTAGATAGCACTAACTGGAACACCTTCCCTTTGTACTCCATGATTGTCTATGCAGAGAGGGCAAAGATGTGGACATCTTTGAGATTTTTTTGATTCTTGGAAAGTTATCCTTGCTGCAAGAAACTGGGGTAGGCTGGACAGAGAGCACATGACGAGAAGCTGATAGAGTCACCACCTCCAAAAAAACACATTCATTCACTGCCTTTCACAAACTCTAAACCCTTATGTAAAAAAAAAGAAAAAAGTACCATTTAACACTGTCTCACATGGGACTCCCCGCACAAGTTTTCCCAGCACTCCCCTACTCTGCCCTGGCCCAGCAGGCTTCTAGGCATTCAAAGGCAGCGTTAGTATGTGGAGGGGTTAGAGAGAACAAAGTCAGATCAGAATATCATTTCATCCCTTGGGTCCACGAGCTATTGGCTGTGAATGTAAAGGAATTATCACACATGAGCTTACTTCTACAGGCAGCCTGGCAGGAATGCACTCAGTTAAAGATCCTTCACAGGGAGCAATAGAAATGTTCTGTTCCTTCAATATCTTTTCATTCCTTTTCAAGCATTTATACAAGTATTCAGGGGCTTAACCAGAAATGAAAGAAATTCATTTTAGGTTATGTGTATTAAGAGGCTCTGGGACTCCTCTACCTGTCTGACTGTGCTAAAGATTTTGTTAGCTGACTCTTTTTACCTCTGGTAACTCCCAGTAAATCCCAGGACTGGGTTATTCTGCCCACCTGAAACAAATTTGCTTTTCACACTGAGCAGCATTCAAAGCATTTGAAAATGTATGGGCTTCATTCGGTGTATTTACTGAAGAATTTAGTTGTAATCATTTATAAACATCTGTTGCATTTTAGCTCAGTAACTGTAAATAAAAGAAATATAATGGCATGTGCATTTTGCATGCCATCTCCTGGAAAAACAAACCAAAACCAAACACACACAAGGTACACATTTCTCTTATCCAGCACTTGATTGTCCCAAAAAAACCCCCCAAAAAAAACCCAAAAAGGAAAAAAGAAAAAAGTACAACATACTGCTTGGGGAAGCAGAGTTGATTAATGGGCTAGCATGTTAAACCATCTGCTCTTGAGGACCCAGCCTTGAATCCCAGTGCCCCCAGCTGGGTCAGCACTTTTTCTGGTGCTGAGAAGCGACATTAACTCTGCTGGCCTTTGCTTTTAGGAAGGAAAAAATAGGCCATGGAATTTCATTTGCCTTGGAAAACCAGAAATACCTTCCTAGCTTCTGAGCATCTGTGTTAGCAAAGTTTGGTAAAAAGGAAATACTGGGTCAGCATTGCCTAGAAAAAAAAAAGAAACAGTTAGTAGCATTGGACTATGCAAGAGGACTGAGCTCGAAATATGTCTCTGGGAGCAGAGAACAAGCTGATCATCCTCAGAGTGGAGTGCCATAAAATTAAAAGGAGGAAAAAAAGGGACCTGGGGCTTCTCTGTGGCGCACTGAATAAATGCACTTCCTGACATTGTCTTTGATAGGGTCCCTATCAGCTTGTCACTTGGGCAAAAGGTAATGGCCAACCTAGCAATAAATCCTGTAATAATGTTTCGAACCCTTTGAACTAGATATCACAAAAGCTGGGGGCAGTCAAAATGCCAAATAAAGTTAACTAAGCACAAGAGAGGAGGCCAGAGACAGATGCTGGGAGCTGAATGTCAGATCAAGGAATGAGATCAACAAGGTGCTTAAAGAGGCATTTCCTGGTTAACTCAGGAATCTCCAGCAACCTTTGTAGTCTTCCATCCAAGCCTTAATAAAAGAACAGAGCGTGGGTTTTATAAGGGACACAGAGATACAAATGCACGTTCATTTCAACTCATCAGATTTAACTGGAACTGTTTTGGGGAGCTGCTGTCCCCAGTGCAATGTTTCAATTAAAGTTATCATAAAGAGGATACAATGAAACGAGATTTCAGCTCTGAAAAACTGACATAACAGTTGGTTCTTGCCTCCACTGTCAAGCACTTCACTACATAGACACTACTAATAACTCCCTTCCCCTCCCTACAAAACTCATTAACAATCTTTTTCATCAATAGTAACGATTAAGTAGTAACTTGCTGGTATTTTGTATATGAGAAGTGTATGGAAAATGAATGCTAATCATACAAAATAGCATTCACTCCCATACAGACATCAGCTTCACAGTTTAAGTACAGCCTACAGAAAGACTGTGACAATTCAAAGCTATGAGTAATGAAAACCCAGCAACTATAAGCAATGGTGGGACAACAACTGTCCGGGATACGCTGCACCTTAAGCATTGGCACAGGATGGGAAAGACTTGAGACATCATGTCAGCAGGATCACGAGCCCTAATATCCTCAACTCAGCAAGAAACCTCCCTTGGGCTTCCAGTGCCAACGTGTTACTGCAGCATTTGCTCCAGCAGCCACTTGGGAACAGTATTTCCGAGGTGCCAGTGATGTCCCAGCAATTTTAAATACGCTTGTCTTTCAACTCCAGCTTTAACTTGGTGACTCTGGGCCGTGTTTAGTGCCTTACTGTAGATACTTCCCTTACATCATCATGATTACTTAATTTGCAGGCTGTGGGGGGAGCCAGGAACCAGCAACCTAGAAGATGAGGCAATCCAAATGGCTTTTTCCTTTCACAGAAATAAATATACATGTGTTTGTACATAAACACGTTATGATTTTTCATCCTTGATACCGACGTGCTGCCACACTGCACAATAGAGAAGGTGGAAGGCAGATATTTTATTATACATATGCAGCTACATGTACGTGTTTGTGTTAACATGGCACATATGCCAGGCAGATATTATGACGACTTGGTGGCAAATAAGGCAACATTCTCCCAGATGGGAAACACCAAAAGTGGTGACTTTTTTTCAGCTCGAATGCAGTCATCAAGTACTCTTGCCACGTCTTTCACAACACAGACAGAATCGTGATCCAGTGTTTTCAGACTTGACTGATTAGCCATATGTGTTTCACTGAACATGTTGAGCCAGACGCCACCGCCAGCGCCCACCAGAATCCCTACAGCTGTCTGTGAATAATGCAAGAGAAAATCTGCCTCCAATTCCTGGAAAAGATGCTGTATTTTCCTCACAACTGATCACTTGTGCTGCTGGTAGTATAAAATTTAACACTGCTTGATGCTACATTTCTCCCCTGGTTCCTCTACTCTTGAAGACAATACAGGAGAGAAGTAACAGAACCATGCTGTTCTCACCTCTCATCTCTCATGGTTCTGTGTGTGGAGTTGCTGCTTCTAACATGCATTGATCACTGCTCCTACAGCTCCTACTGGCCTCGACAGGTGAGCTGTAAGCAAAATCTAAGCCCTGTTGTGCTGCACTCTGTAGAAACAGACTTCAAGAGATGGTCCCAAGTACCTGCTAATTCTGGCAGATGAGATAAAAAATGGGTGGAAGGAGAAACACGAAGTACATACAAGACCAAAAGACACATAGAAGAGTTAGAGGAAAGGAGCTGGATTCATCCTGCCCAGCACATTAATCCAAGGGCACTGTGCTTACCTCCACTTATCTCTGGAAGCAGAAGCAGAAGACAAGCTTCAGCAGCAAATTTTTCCACATTGAATGGACAGGAAATGTTAGAAACAAGCTGTAATGGGTGACTTCTGACTGAAATAGTCTTGACATACTGAACGTTGTAGAACATTAAAGTAATGTCAATATTTATTATACAGATATGTGTATTGATTGTGCAGTAAAATGATCCAAAGTAATATATACTATAATAATAATTGAACTCCATTCAGAAAAGGAGCACTGACATGCAGAGAAGGAAAAAAAAAAAAATCACAGAAGACTATATCCATTTATTAAATTAGTTCACGTGGGCATCTGATTACTGGGCAAACAGCAAAAGCTACTACAAACACTAGACATCTTGAATGAGCAAAACAAAAAGAAAGTAAGGCCACATCCCCAAAATACTCAATTACAGCTCGTTGGGATTTGGGAGTTTAGAGCAGCTGAGCAAAGGGCTGTAGCACATCACATTTCAGACTCTGAGGTGCCCTGTATCCTCTCCTGCTCATTTGCCTTTTCTTATAAATGACTAATGAATTTCTACATTCAGTGTTACCACATGACACATCAATGCAAACACTGTGCTGTGCTTTCAGGGTATTGCCATTTACAGAATAGCAACTGTTAATTCAGAAGAGATTCAGATAAAACTAAGATAGACCGCACTTCCTTCCAAATTCAAACGGATGTGGCACCTCTTTATTCCCCCCCTCCTCTTTCCTGAAGTGTGGGTTAAGGAAAAAAATCAGCCTGCTTTGGAATTTTGTTTTTATTATCTCTGGTGAAATTGGATTTATTTAACTAAACTGGCTGTATATTTAAGTCTCTAAGTTCACAAATTATCCACACAGTCTTCCCAGGCTCCATTTTGCCTAATTGCTGGTAACAATTCCAGCCGTAGGATTGCTTAGACAGCATATTTCCCACTCCTTCACCAGATGACTGATTCTTTTTTTGCTTTTAACAGGAGAATAATAACGTTCAGTATTGAATTAGTAATGACGTTCCAACTAAAGACTGTGAAACTGTTTGGACTTGCAAATATTTTTAGAAGTATCCAGCTACATGGTACCTGGTGTTGGACAAAGCCAAACACTGGCAAGGAATCAAAGTCATCCCTGTACAAACCTATTTGCAAATCTGATTTTGGTTATTCTTCTAACACTCGATCATGCACTAACCTCACAAACATTTTCAGTCTTGCAGGAAAAGCAGCAGTGGCACACCTTAGGAAAGGTCATAGCTCTGATCCAGTTTGGACCAGGAAGCAGCAGCCCTGTCCTGATGACTGTTACCAGGCTGACTACAAGCTAAATAAAAAATCTTTTTATAAGTTCTAACTAATCATTTAACATTTTGCAGACCCTCACATTGCTATTCTTGTAGTCACATGGCCCTGCAACACCCACACCTCCAGCCTGGACCCTCCAGGCACAGCTGACCTGGACCAAGGGCAGTCACATGAGGAATAAAAGTGATGTTGGCAACTTGCTTCGGAAACCTGCAAGCATACAAGGGGGTTCAACTAACATTTAATCTTGTCCACATACGCATGTCTGAAGACCGTATTTCTCTGCAACAAGACTACAAATATAGTACAGAAGGATCTGATTTATTCCTTCTGTGCTCAGAGTGGGTTAGAGACACGCCAAGAGCTGTAAAAATGACCATTTAAACCAGTGCTGAGGTTAAATGCCTTGCTTCTCTATACTCCACAGATCTCTTCTCATGTCTGGATGGCATGACCTCAGAACTAATCTGGCCTGGGCCAGTCAGGTACATCCTACCTGGAATTAACAAGACCAATGTCAACCCATTTACTCAAGTCAACAGAAACCACAAGTAAAACAAATACTAATATTTTTACAATTTCTTCAATAGCTACACTGAGAACTGCGGGGTTTCCCCATGACACTGCTGGGCTTTGTGTCCCAGAAAGATGGTTTCAGCTCTTCCTCTGACACTGGACATCTGTAATGGCAAATGAAAGCACCTCCTGGAATGGTCCTCTTTATGCTCCTCTCTTGTTTTTGTTTAATTTCAATTTCTATTCTTTTCTCTTGGTTTATGAGTAGCTTTGCTGGACTTGCTAAGACTGCTGTAAACAACAGTCAAGGAATGGCAACATTAAACTGCCCAAAGCAGGTAAAAAATGCCCATGAGTAAGATCACAGTCCATCTGTGTCTTCATGCAGCATGAAGTCGTGGGTAAGAGTCAGCATCAAACAGAGAAGTAGCCCCCAGAGTTCACTGTCCTTCCTTGTCTTTGTGTGTTTTCCTTGTCCTGTCCTCAAGGCAGAGGGGGAATTAGGCTCTGAGACAGCAGCAACAAGAATAGCTCCAGTACAACCCTCCTGTCTCTGGAAAGGACAATTTATTGCTATTATCTCCCCATCAGGGAAAAACCTTAGTCTCCATCACTGAAAGAAAAGGGATGAGAGGCTGTTGAACAAAACCTTACTGAATAACTGACTTTATAAGTGCTTAACTACTGTCCACTTTATTTATTGGATTTTCTAGTATGATAAAAAGATAGCTAGTGATTTTTTTTGTTGAACTCTAGAGTAGATTATGGTCTTCATTTTCAAAATCCTTCACTTTACTCTACTTTTTATTATCCATTAGCAGCACCAAGTTAGGTTTAAACTTTTGTCCCTGGACCATTTTTCCCAGCAAGAGTAAGAGCGCAACCCCTAAATCCCGCTCACAAGTGTCCAGTGGTGAAGCAAACCTAAAAAAGTTCCTGTTCACTTCAACACTCTAATTTCAGATAAACTCCCATTTCCAGGAAATTTTTGCTTCAGTAACTGCTTCAGCAGTCAAACACAATGCTCCCAAGACACGATTCCAAGGCTGGTTTGCTGAGGTGCTTGCAGGTGTTAAGAGCAAGGGGCCATGCCATGGAGGTATGGGGGAGGAAGCTCTGAGCCTGCATTTACCCCCGACTCCAAGCCAGGTGCCTACCTGCAGCAGAGCCCACAGGTTAGGAAGCCCTGTGGCCCACTGCCAAGGAGAAGATGCTCTACAACAGGTACTGGTGACCCCACTGATGCCACTGAGTTTCAGAGGTGTCACAAAAGGACCGGACTCTGCGATACGGTCTAGAGACATCTCAGCATTTGCTATTTCAGTCAATACATAAAAAAGAACAAGAAACAAGAGAGGGGGTGGGAGGAAAGCAGAACCCAGATGGAGAAAGGGAGCACAGTCTGGTTTGGTTTTATTTTGAAAGAGCCTTTTTTTCCCCCCCCCCTGAACTGAAACTGGTTGCATTTAGCTTGCAGCCCTGTTTGCATGGTGCAGATACACTAATGATTAATGATGTGCCAAGTGCTTCAGAGAAATTCAATTCAGACCCACAGATACTTGTCAGTCCCCAAGGAAGGAAAGTATTTTTTAAAACCGACCCACTAATTACCCATGAAAAGATTCAGGTAGCAGAGCACACTTGACTTCATTCTCAATGGCAGCAGCAGGTCTGATTCCAGAGAGTTTCTTTTACTACTTTAGTTTTCCTGCCTCAAAACTTGAAAGGTCACAGTCTAAGATCAGCTTCCACTCCTCAGTAGTTTCCTAAATTTTCCAGATGATATTTTGCACAATGATGTGTCATTTCATGTTGTATCAATCACATTACAGTATGTCACTTAATCTAGCATAAGGCAGTATGATTGACACAATCTGAGATGACTTGTCACAACACAACACGTCAACTGGGACATTTGTATGTTTTGGGTCTATGTACACACATATAAGCCTTCAAAGGGTGGGGGGTGGAGGGAGGACACTCTCCCTCCTTTAAAAGTTTTCCAAACGCTTTCTGTTGCATTGATTGATAAGTATCTGTTAAATATACTGAAATTTCTGCAGTTCTCTCTCAAGACTACCTCTAATAATAAACCACCAGAGCTTGACTTTATTCCAACCTCTATTTATAATGGACACCTTCTCATGACATATAAAGTGCCCTGTTCCCAAGAACAGCCTTATTGTCAGGGAGTGGCCTAACACAAAAACTCATTACAATTAACCACTTGTCCCTTGGTGGCATCTGATGCTAATTCAGCTCCCAAACAATTAATTTGGAGTAACCTCGCAAAGCAATCCCTAAGCAACAGTAATTGGCTAATTTCCCTCTACTTATGGTTATGCTCATTATATTACAGACAACTTTAAATCAGGCTGTCATCACTGGTTCTTGCTGTCACCGAGGCGATTCAGAAGAATGAGTTACTACAGCCACGATCACTTGTAACCCAGCTGAGGAAGGAAAGCTCCATCCAGGAGCACTGGGAAGGTGGGAAATCCCGAGCCACACTCTGCAGGGGTTTGAGAACACAAGCACGACTGTAGAAAAAAAAGGACTTTAATTCCTAGTGAAGAAGCACAGCTTCCTAACAAAATTTTAAGGAAGGTATGTTTGCCATAAGACGTCCAGGCAGTATGCCCTGACTGGGCACTGGGATTTGAGTCACGTTGTTGTATTCTCTGTGTCCTCAGAGGCTGGCTTTATGGTAAGGTGCAGACACTCACCAGCAAACCAGGACCGTGAACAAAGACAGTAGAGACATGTCTGTGCCTACCTGCAGGTTTCATGTTGTTCTGCCCCATGCCTCAAGTCTCCGTTGAGGAAACGGAGCTTGTACTTCACACAGGAGTATTTTGAAGCTAAAACTCACAAATGGCTGAAAGATGCCCTGGGACTGTTGAAAAGTAGAGTACAGAAGGATTTCACGAGCCTGTTAAAGTAAACGGGATCTTTCTTGGACTGCTGCCACTTTTTGCATCTGGGGAAATAACTTCAAGTGGCAACTGTACAGCCAGATGTTGCAAAACTAATATTTTAAGTTCTTTTTTGTGACACAGAGGGGTGCTACATTGAGATATCGGAACATACTCTAAATATGCCAACTCAGGTACCTGGAATAGTACATTCTGTCCAAGACAACTCTTTCATCCATCAAAAGTCATAGTAAAAACTGATTGACTGAGTATCTCCAGCACAGAGATGAGAAAATCCTGCCATAGCATATGGTGTATCCTGACCCGATGAGCAGCTGTAGGGAAGTTAGAAGTGCAGGTATCTGCAGATATGCCACCTCAGATCACATCTGAGCAGTGGTGCCTGGCCAGAAATGCAATAATCCATATTTGTTCTGTGGTTGCAGAATGACAGAGGGTGAACAAGGAAAACATTAACTACAGTAGATTCGGATGAAACTTGTCCCTTCAAAAAAAAGAATCTTCAAAGACAAAATGCTTCTCTTTTCCCCAATATGTTCACCAGAGTTTTCTGCAGCATGGCAGTTCAACTCATATTGCCCATATGGTGAGTCATATTTTAAAATTCAACATGCAAAGATATTCCAAAGAAATCCATAATTTGTAAGCAATTGTGAACCAAGAAACACACTGTTCTGTCATTAGTATTTCTTCCAAGTACCATAGTTCTTCCTGCTTCTAAACCTGCATTTACAGACGGGGCAGAAGCTCAGTGGCACCGCAAGAGCAAGAAAACTGTACAGGGGAGACTAAGTAGGTGTCATGTTTTGTTTGTAGTATTCCTAATCTGGGGAATCAGAGTCCTTAGAAGCACAGACCATAAAAGGAGAGAAGAGACCACATCCTCTGGTAGTATATTGTCACAACTCTCAAAATGTCCAGCTCAGCACATTTAGTATATCATAAATGCCAGCTACATAAAAAAACCAAAACCCATATGGAGCAGTAGGACATGGGGTTTTTTTTCCTAGCTGAAGAATAAGGCAAGTTCAAAGGCAAAGAGATCAGTACTGAGAATTTCCCTGAATTCCTCCCAAAACACAGCCTTACTCATCAGCCCTTTCTGCAGGGCAGTGCCCACTGCTCCTGACCTGGTCTCCATCCCACACTCCCCGCTCCCCAGTTCAGAGAGGCACTTTGCCACCCAGGGAAACCATTTGAGCAAGACAAAGATTGAACACACAAGCCAGTCACAGCCCAGAGACTCAACCACAAGATGGACGCTGCTTCCACCAGGAAACTCTCATCTCCTTCCTTGTGTGGAGCCAAACCTCAGCTGTACACAACCCCTGTGTGTTACTTAGTGCTGGACTACTTCGTGTTTGTGAGAGAACAAAAATTTTCAGTAGTTTATCTGAACATAATATGGAAGCAAGTAAGAGGGAAAGCAATTTCAGATTGTGAATTGTAGCCCAAGAAAGGCACGTGAACAGCCGTGTAAAGGAAACGGCACAACTGGAGTCGTGCTGCTCTCCCTTCCCACCTCCAAGCTATTGCAGGTATACGTCCATTCTCCCTTTCGCTGTAGATTCATGAGAAATTCTCCAGTTTATAAAATCATTTTAAAGGCTCTATCAGTTTCCTGAGACAATTTAGCACAAGGCACTGTGTGACAGAGAGGGACAGCACAGAGCAGAAACAAGCTGGCATATCTGGGAACACCGTGGTTACCTCAAAGAGCTGTATCTCTGAACATGCAACCAGAGATTCTATTTGGTTAGGTGCACGTTGCCTTTCTTGTGGTGGTTAAATCAGTGCCCAGACATTCAGTGATCTTTTGCAGCAGCAATTCTAGGAGATATCTTATTTCCACATGGTTGTTATAGAGCTGGCTAGAGAATTCAGAAGGTCAAAAAGAATCAGGTAAATAAATACAGCAGTAACGCCCCAGCCCCAGTATTTGCTTAAATATAATCTGAACTGTTATCACTACCAGGAAAATACTGTGTAGAGTCTCACTTGCAGGAACAGAACCTGAGCAAAAATCCCTCTGGAGCTCCTAGGAAGTATGATCTGAAGGTATCATTGTGAAAGGCACTGGAGAGACATCACCTTTCCCTCATATCCTGTAAATTGAGAAGGCTTAATCCTCACAGAGCACATCTACAGTATAAAACGATAGTGATCCTCATTGCTGCACAATCTGCGTATAAAAAAGTAGGCCAATACAAGATGATAGACCAAAAAAGCCAAGTGACATAATTCCTGTTTATTTCAGAAGGGAACATGGCTGAGGTTGGTCTTTTCAAACACATTGTCCAGATGATATACAACACTGAGCACAAGGCCTGCTGGTGGCCATGTTTCTGCATAATTCCCTCAAAATCAGCTTGTGCAGTGCATTAACCTAGTGCTGGAACAAGTTTGCTTGGTAGATAGTTCCAAGTCTTCTCCCAGACAAAATTTCAGCTCGCTGGGCTGAACAGCCAGTTATTTCTTAAGGGACATTAAAGTTCCAGATTTGAAAAACCCTGGAGCCAGAAAGCCCGTGGCAGAGCCAACTCCAGACCCAACATAACAGTCATGTGAAACATGACTTGAACTCGGTGTGAACGCCCTCCTCCATCCACACGGATTTGCAACCTTTGAGTTTCTACTTTGCATTTCTCATCAGAACAAGCTCCAACTCTCCAAGCAATCTTTGGTCAACATAGTCAAGTTTCACACCAGTTTCTCATTAAAATATCACACAGAACTTCTAATTTGGTGTGACTTCAATGCTCATGGCTATTTGAAACTGATCTCACGAACATCAAAAGTAGGTCAAAGCTCCTTCAGCCCTGAGTAGTTAGAAAAGCAGGCAGTTTCTGCGTAAGCACTGGATCATTTTGGAGTTGTTAACAGCCTCTTTGCAAGTGCTTGCAGGTTTGACTGCCAGCATCTCGCATGGTTTTAGCGGAACTTAAGCGTGGCTCGTTATTCTATCCGTACGTGGAGCTAATATCACACATGGTCACAAGCTCTGCAGTGACCTCAGTAAAATTACAAATCAAGATCCAGCCTTCCAAGAATTTTTCTACTTCTCTGTATTAAAATGTTAACATCACTTCAAGGTCCTTCATATAGTTTAATTACATACTTTCAGTCTGGCATAGGTAATGAGTAAACGCATTGCTCTTGATGAGTTGGAATTATCACTACTACTCCATTTCTGTAATCTGATGGAATAATGGAACAGTAAATTCTCTCCCTGGTAAATGTAACAAGGGACAACTCTTGATGTCACTCCGAGGGAAGGCAAAGGCTTCTCTGCCAGCAGGAGAACAGACAGCTTTGCTGCATGGAGAACTGACTTGAATTAAACCAGTTAACTAGAGTGATCAAAGTCATTCAGAGGGGAGCTGCCTGGAATAATTCTTAGCAAAATATTTTTTTGATCAAAATATGCTGGTTTTGTCCAAGCAGGAACGTTTCACAGTGGTATCTATTTCAGTGAAGCTTTCAAAAGGAAGATCTCTAAGGCCTGGGCTAGACTACTCTGTCACTGGGAAGGAAAGAAATTGTAAACTTGATTTCTTTCACAAAATTCCCTCCTGTGAAATGCTCAGGAGCCCCTCCCTCTGTTCTAATGATGAAGGAAAAAACAAATACTTTAAAACCTTAAAAGTTGTTGTAAGCACTGTCATTCTCTGGCTGGCCCCATGCCAAAAAGCTAATGCTGACTCTGACACCTAGCTCTAGGTATTACGAAACTTGAGGCATCTTAAGTCAAGACCACCCAATGCTATGAAACTTGTATCTTAAATTTCAGTGAGACCTTTCAGATCAGATTGTGCACAAAGGGAGTGGGAAAGATACCAAATGTAAAATATTGTTGTTTCCTTTCTGATAGCAGCCTAACATAAGCAAATCAAACAGGTGTGGTACAAAGAGCTTGACATTGGGACAGCCACAGAATGTGGCTCTACTGATGCAATAAGATCAGCTGTGAGGAGGTAAAGATGTGTATAAAAAAAAAGACAGAATCTAACAAACACACACCTTTAGTTCACTTTGTACTGGTATTTTAAGCTTTTTTTTGAAGTGTACAAGAACAAAGGAACTTTTAGGTTTAACATAGGAAGAAACATTTGCAAATAAAAAAATTAAAAAAAAAAGAAGATGTTTTTATTCCCCCAACTAAGACTAGCAGTGAACTTTCTCTCAACAAGGGCCTCAGGGGAACTTCCAAGGGAATCAGCATCCACTTCTTACCTTTTCTCACCATCTCCTGGCTTTAATTTCTTACCATGCCTTTCTCGGCCTCTCCCACCCCACTGAGGAGCTCATCAAACCTCTGGCACTCTCCACTGACCTTTCCAGTATTGCCCCAGCTGCCTCTGGAGCTCAGTTCTCAGGCTTCACTGGTCCAGGTTTCCCAAGCTACAGCATGAGCAGTCATAGGACACGATCTCATCTGCCACCTTCCTTCACAAAACAACGTGTATTACCACCTGCATGAGTTTTTATCTGTCATGCTTTTGCAAAAACATTCACCACAACCATGGGGCACTTGGCAGCAACAAGGCAAAAAGCAGCAAATACATGGCATAAGCAGCCGATGATATAAGCCACCACAGAACAGAGCCTGCAGATCATGCTGCAGAAAAAAAAGCCAAGGAAATATCAAAATGTTCACTGAAGTTGTTTGCCCCACCTTGCATACACTAAAGCTGAACGTTTTCAGGCTGCTGGAGACACATGTTTCAGAGGCACAGACTCTGCCTGGCTGACAAAGCTGTTGTTGACTGCAGGGAGAATAATCACAGGAACCCAACAGATCATAACTCCCATGATAGGACATGAAGTGGGGGTGGGAGGGAGAAGCAATTTTCTCAGCTAACCTTGTCCCGGGCCTTTAAGGGCTTAATAAGATCATAACCAACACCTTGAATTATATCCTGAAATAAACAGGTAGCCAGAACTGAGCACAAAGCTCAAGATTTATGGGCTAATAGTAGGTGACCTTCAAGAGAAAGGTTGCTACAGGCTGTACTCGCTGAAGTCCTTTGCAAGAGTGGCCCCAAGCACTGAGCACTAACCCCGAGGTGATGAAGGCGTGGAGCACATGCATCACTGGGAAGCCATCTCCACTTCCAGAGCAACCATAAATGAAAGAAATAGTACCGTGAGGATTGGAACTAATGAAGTCTGGTTTCTTTCTTACTCAGTTCTTGTGGTTGATTGACTTCTGTGTCTAAGCACAAGAGTCTGAAGGTTTTCTGGCAGCAGGAGTATTATGAGATTCCTTCCTGTGTGGATTCTCTGGTGTTAAATAACTTGAGAACTCACACTGAAGCCATGCTTTCAATAAAGGCTCTGACAGTGTCTCTTCCCTACCCAGCTTCTTATTTTCCCCAACATTGGAGGAACTTAGTTACCTTCAAGCTTAAAATTTTTATTTCACGTGGGTCTAAGAATGAACAACACTAAAGTGTTCTATAAAATAAAGGGGAACACATGCACAGATAGACAATGAAAACAGACCTTCATTTTCCTTCAGAGCTAAACTAAAATGACAGTTGGCTATACGGGGAAGATTTATTCTCAGGGGTGGTGAGGGGATCTAATGATGATGAAGAGAGCAACAAGCTCATCTTTCAATTTCTAGTGAATGACCAAAGCACATCACATCTGCATATAGATGACAGTTTGTGGAATTATCAAGAGCCAAAGGCAATGCATAAAAACTTGCTATGATAACCACGCAGGGCGTTCAGTTGCCCATACAGAACTGAAGGACCTGTTTCAGGCCAGTCTCTACAGGGCCAGTAAAAAGATGCTAGATTTCATTACCTCATCTGGTTGCAACAACCCTTCTTAGCAAATGGATTCAGACAAGGACAGCAAAGTAACTTCCCAGCCTCTTTAGGGTCAAAAGCTCCTCCATGTTGATGGGGTGGAGGGGATGGCAGGTGGCACAAGAAACGGAGGACAGAGTGAGGAGCCTGTAGTTTTCAGTTCTGTGATAAAGAACACGCTGCTAGTTTCCAGTCCCACCAGTATGACAGGTTCATCAAATACTCTTTATAAGGAGGGAAATAAAAGTGAATAAATACAGCGAGGTGCAGATTAGAAACCCCGGGCCAGACCAATTCTTTTGGTACTGCTGAGTACTACACATC
This sequence comes from Brachypteracias leptosomus, assembly GCA_013401335.1. Taxonomy (NCBI): domain Eukaryota; kingdom Metazoa; phylum Chordata; class Aves; order Coraciiformes; family Brachypteraciidae; genus Brachypteracias; species Brachypteracias leptosomus. The sequence continues at coordinate 206,709 of VYZX01016131.1, read as the reverse complement.
AGTGGTGGTACTGATTTCAGCAGAGCTGAGCCATAGACCTCAGGGTCCAGTTTTGCTTACAGATTTTATATAGAGCTGGGAAACACATTGCTCAGTCCTGCTCTCCCTTCACCCCAAGTCATCTACAGATGTATTGGTCCCAAAAGCCACTACTTGAAATTTCCATTACCTTTTCTGAGAAAGAAAAGAGCTCAGTAACCAGCACCATCTTTTAAGAAACTGTGAGCAAAAGCGAGGATGCAACAACTGCAGCAACAGAGACTGGTCAGACAGGTGCCCGAGTTTTACTCACCCCCAAACCTGCACTACACAGAAAGATGAAACACAGCCCGTTCTGTGCTGCAATTAATCCCAAAGGTTAATTTTGTTGCGGGCACATTGTAAACAAAGGGGATATTTATTTCAGAGTCCAAGTACGTCGCAAGAGAGAGAAGGCAAAGGGAAGGGCAGTTTGCACTGCAGATTAAGAGGAGGCTGCAAGACCTGGCGAAGCCAGTGCTGACAGATTCCCTTATTAAAAAGTGTAGCCTTGTGGAAGGCCTCCCATTGACGGCTCTGACATGGCCAAACTTCAGAAACCCAGGCACAATTGGAAGACTGTGCTGTGGCGGGGACAGTGGGGCTAAGGGGCACTTCTAATTTGTCAAAGTTGTATCTAATTCCACGGAACAAAGTTCGCCAAGAGAGATGAGCAGAATCCACAAATGATTGCTCATTCACCAAGCCCTGATGGAAAGATAGGCCAGCACACAGCTCGGGCTTTGTAGAGTAACCTGAGCTGCTCCAATCAACTTTGGATAATTCTGCCTTGTGGGCATAACAGTTTTCCTTGTTTCTTCTTTAATAGGATTATTCCTTACAATATTAAAAAGATAACATCAGTGTCTTTCAGTGTCCCCATAAACTATTTCTGGGTATATGAATGGATGCTTCAGGTGGTTTTGTTACTATTTCTGATATGCTTCTGAGAAGTGAAGATCTAAGAGAAGAATTCGATTCAAGTCTGACATTTGTTCTGTAAATAAACTGGAATCCCAAACTTCCTTTGAAAAGAAAGATGCTCAAAACTGACACAGTAAGGGCTAAAAAGAAGTAAACTATCATGTTGAGCACAACTACGAGCCAACCCCTGGATTCACTTCATTGATGAGAGAAAATCTTGTCAAATGCAGGCAAATGGTAATCCAGCTATATTTACAGTTGGAGGAGACAACAATGGAGGTTGGATCTGGTCTTCAAACAGCCAGTTCTTAGGCAAGAAAGACAACTAATGCACATTAAAAAAACCCAACCCTCTCTAAATTAAAATATAAGCCATAATATATTCTGCCACATCTTAACGGTATTTTCAGGAGACAAGAAGAAAGAAGGCAAACACCTTCACCGTTCTGTTCCTCTCCAAGGAAAAAGAGGATTTATTATCAAAAAGGTATCATCATATCATATTATATTATATTGTCACCTAGGAATGAGCTCATTTCTGTCCCTGTATATTATTTTAAATGCAGCAACTCTCAGTGAAGCCGTAAGAATGTAAGAGTGAATAAAGCAGGGATACGTTCAAGCAGCAAATCAGGCAACTAAAATCCATATCCATTTTGAAACCATCAAAAACTAAACAGTTTGCAGCTACCCGACACTTTTATGAAATTAAGTGCTAGAGTTAAAAACTCACCTTAAAAGATCCTCTCAGCAGTGTTTTCAATTTATAAGGTATGTTATTTGGATGAGCTGATGTACTATTCTCCACTTCATTTAAAACCAAGCCCCAGTGAGATGACCACTTAACTCTGAATTTGTCTACACCTGGATCTCGTACGGATCTGCTGGTAGAAAATTACTGCTTACTGGGGGGCACAACAAGTTTTGTCTGGAAATATGTTTCTGATCCCAGTGCTATTTAGGGGTTTTCAGCAGCTTCAGCAGGCCCTGCATTCTCCCTACATCAAACAGACCACGGGCTGGATTCCTGGGATGCTATCCCCATGAGGATGACATAACAGCATCTGCTTGATGCTACCATTCCACTTCAAGGTGGCATCCATATTTTTAAGTGTGGCTAGTAATTTCAGGTGTCTGTTTATTGGCTATTCAGCTTGGGATATGGTAAAGTTATCAGAATTTCAGTATTTAGCACATAACCAACCTCATTTAAGGAGTACCGATTAAACAACCTACGCTTTGAAGTAGCCAAAATGACCACAAATTTGTTTTATGTATATAAATATATATATATAAATACATAAAATAAAT